>JAMQGT020012980.1:0-23328 GCA_024447675.2 Pterophyllum scalare | reverse complement strand
GACTGTACAGTTTGTCACGCTGTGTATCTTTAGGGTCAAGTCGCTGATGTCGTTGAGAGGGCTGACAGAAAAGCTTGCGGAGCTTTATCTGTGCGGAGGCACTGGGGCCTTGATGTTACATTGAGGTCATTGTAGAGTCTTTGAGTGACAGTTGAGGTGATGCCACTGAGAGCCTCATGGGAAAGGAGCAAGACTGGTGGGAAGTAGCGAGCACAAGGGAGGTGAAAGATAGAGAGAGCAAGGTGACTGGAGCTGAAGGGTTGTAACCAGACTAAAGCTCTTAAAGTTCCTGTTTTTGAGGTGCAGAGCAAATTTGCATAGATTTTGGTACAGTGGGCCCTCAATATTCAATGAGTCTAACACTTATTTTCATAGTATAGTATATAAATAATAGTTGTAACAGGTGCCATATATATTAATAATAGGCATCACTGCTGGTATATCCTGAAAAAAAAAGAAGATAACCTGGAGGAGGGGAAGTCTGTGGGTACAGCAGGGGGTTTTATTGCTAATGTTTGTTCACAACAAGCAAAGTGGAAGGGGGTAAGCCAAGTTAGGAAGGAGGCATGATCCATGGGGTTTGCCAGCTGTGTAAATCAAGGCCCCCCTTTCACTGTAGTAATGTCTCCCACAGCATGGCATTATTATGATATTAATACACCTTAAATCTGTCTGCTTCTCCAGAGCTGGCAGTATTCTTTATGGTATTGACAGCATGCCAGATTTACGCCGCAAGAGGACAGTGCCTCTTGTCCGAGACCTGGTGAGTCATCTGCCTCAACAAGGTTATGTGTGATTTATGTCAACTCTATCTAAGTGACCCCGTGTTTTACCACAGTGGTGGAATCCTGCTCTGTGTGAGTATGAGCAGGGGTCCCCTGCTGTGGACAAAAATATTGTTACAGTGCTTTAAAGTGGCGTGTTTGTTTATCACCATACTATCCTTAGTAGTAAGATAATAGCTTGCAAGAATACGTCATTAAAACCTAACTTAGTCAGGGTTTGTACTTTCTGTTTTTTATAGCTTATGATTGTTATAATTAAAATAATATAAAGGCATTCTATTCAAAATAAATTTAGGTGCCAGCTGAACATTCACTGTGGTAAAATTAAGCCAATAAGGAGCTGATTGGTAATAAAAGCAAACACCTAAGTCTCTGGCTATTCTGTTTAGAGCACTGCCTTGTGGGAATTTTAAATGTAACCTTAGCCATAACTCTGTTGCTTGATTAATTCGCCTGGAGAGAGTGTTTAAGATACTGCATCACTATGATGATCCACCATTTGGTTTTATTGCTACATAATGTGTCATAACATATCCCGCAGAGAGGCATGTTGCAAACAAGTCCACTTTAGCACTGTGCCACATGGTTAGTCTGTCTAAAAGACAACAGTCTGTTGTGATGCCAGAAGTATTCAAGTGTGTTTATAATTGTTTGTCCACTATGTACTCCACAGTATGTCTGTCTTATGTTTGTCTCTCATCTTCATGTTTTTAGCCAAAACCATACAAATATTGGCTCAAAATAAATTTAAAACAAACTGCTTAGTATACTCTTTAAATCATATACCCTTCCTTGTTTGATTTTATTTTGAAATATTACAAAATTAGTTCTATGGAAATGATGATGCAACTTGATGTCATGCACATAGATTCTGATGAATGTTTATATCACGGTGAACAACATGAGTTGATGCTGTATTTGTCCATATCTCTCATGAAATTAATAACCAACAATGTCTTGGTAAGTATGGGTTGTCGTTTTAATTTTATTTTTATTTTTGGAATTTTGATGTATATTTGCCATTCCTACAAAGACCCATAACAGCTATGGGTAATATTTTTCAGTGAGTTGTCAGATTTCAGCCTCGCCGATGCTCGCCATTTTTCTTGCTGTTTTTTGTTGCTCGGCAGGTATGGAAAAATTGCATTTAACTTGAAATGATGACAACTCAACCCAAAAATATATCCGAGAGACTTCATTGACTTCTGATTTAACTGTGTGAGGCTTTTAAATCATGTAAAAGTGACACTGAGCAAGCCTTTTACACATGGGATGAAGTCAGTAGTCAGCAAACTAATTGGTCCCCTTTCATTGCCTCTCCTTTGTCGATGTCCCCACTTTGCTGTGCGATTGCTTCAGGGCAGCAACAGCGTTTGATTGGAATGGACAGCAGAGCTCCCCACATTATGGCGGGATGCAAAAACATAAAGAACAACAACAACAACAAAAGTTGAAGATCGATTCACAAAGCACTGAATGCTATATTGTAGCTGAATAGATAACATCTGGATGCACGGTCATATTGTATTGCCCGCAGCAACCTCAGCAGTGCTGGTGCATGATGATAAACTTACATCAACACTCACAGTTCATGTAGAGGTCACATTCCTTCCTACATTTTCCATGGCTTCCATGGATCTTTACCATAGCTGGGCTGTATAGACAAGAGGGTCGTGGTAAAGACTGATCCAATATTGTCAGCTGTCCATGTCTGCATTCCTCTGTTACGTAATTTTCCTCAGTATGGGATAACTGTTTATCAGTCTCTGCTCACCCAAACTCAGTGGATATTAATATGACAGCTAATTTACGTAAATGTGTGTATTAGTGTGAATGTGCGTGCGTGTTCCCTGTCAGTGTTTGTGCGGGTGCCGTGTGTGGGTGTGCATTGGTTTCTGTTCGAGTAAGTTTGTGACTGTCTGGGCAGATGTGTGCGTACGTGTGCCTGAGTGTGAGTCGGTGTCGTGCAGTACAGCTGGCTTCACTCATACATGAGTGTGTGTGTGTGTCATGTGTTTCTCTGTTTGTGTCAAACTGATGTGCAGAGCAGACAGCAGAAAATATGATCAAAGCTTCATCCAACAGAAAACTGAATATAAATGTCAAGCATGACTGCAGTTTAGTAACTTCCAGTGCATGAATGGATAAAGAATCATGCAAACGGCTGTTTAATCACTCTTGATAAATAGTTGAATCTTTCTAGAGCTCTGTGCCCTAAGCAGCAGCAGTCCTGCATGGCAGTTGAAGCACCTATGCGCTCACTATGGATTATAAATTCAACTCCTCTGCTGTTTGTGCTTTCAGTGTTCACCCTCCTGCTCTAATTCAATTTCTATATTTCTTTCATTCTTTATTCATGACCTCTTGGATATTACAGGCTTTGGTAAGTTTGCTTTCTTTGTTCCGTAACATTCTATGCCTAAAAATATTATTTATAATGTTAATTCATAAAAGTCCAGATAGGTAAAATGGGTTGGTGAACTCATCCCTTTTTTTCATCTTTCTCTTCTTTTTCTTCCATCAGACCCTAACTGCTCGAAAGGCAGGCATCTCGTTCGCTCTGGTGAACCGGTCCACCCTAAACAATGAGGAACTGGTGAGTACACGGAAGTCATTATGTGGTTATTGTGGTGTGTGGTTACTGTGTACTCTTAATGGAATATGGAGGGCTCTACAGGGACAAGGGGTGCTGGACCCATCTTCTCATTATATTTGGGGAGCTGTATTTGGAACACTTACAAAGTTTTAGAGCTGTGCTGTGTGCCGCACCTATTGCACATCAAGGTGCAGGATCATTTTGTCAGGTATATAGAGTTCCAAAATGTGTGGATTTCATTAGTAAGCCGCTTTATCTCTTACATGTACATACAGCATACTGTGATCTGTCTGTCTGCTGGTCTGTCTGTCAAAAATAGATGCAGCAGTTTAATAAATTGCAACCAGCTGTTCTTTATTTCTGATGTCCTCTTTCCATTAGACAATTTGCCCAAGTTCAGAAATTAAGCAGTGGCCCTATCATTTTATTTTGACAATTAATAATGAGCTCTGCATATTGAGGATGACTGAGATAGAAAGGAAGGGCAGATTGTCTTGGTCGATGGTATGAGACACTTTTGTGTTGACCTCTAAAGCTCTCTTTGCATTAATGGATTGCAATTCTTCCCTCCCAGAGGGAAGAAGGCGTAACAGGAGGCAAACAGCAGGAGAAAGCAGCTTCTTAGCAAGACAAACAAGCAGACAATTTCACATCCACTGATATGCAACAAGGGGATGTCTAAGCCTACAAGATTACTGGATTCAAATGCGCTCTGTTCATATTGCTCAAAGATTTCATGTTTTCAAAAGACCCTCAATACAGCCCTCAATTTGTGCACACTGATTGTGTACATGCTCACATGTTTCACAGTGCTCGACTTGTTCCCCTTGGTCCACATGCCCAGTTTCTCTATGGTGACAGGGTCTTGTCTGCTTACTAATAACCACAGATTTTTTAATGGAGCTTTAGGGATGACAACTCATGACCTAGATGGGGGAGAAATGATGTGAATTATGCAGGATGTTAATTAGTGCACAGAGAGAGGTGATTCTTGAATAACTTTGTGCTATGGTGTCAAGACTTGGACATTAGGAGTAGATGTCCAGTATTCTGATTAGGAGCAAACTAGGTTTAGTGTTGGTCAGAGCGAGCTGACTTCCGAGCAGAGCTGTAGATTGTGTGGTCTTGGTAAGTAGGACAAGCAGATGTCAGAGTTTTATCTGCTGCATTAAGTCCACGAGAGTGCTTCCCTGTGAGAACTCTGAGAGCACTCAGTAAACAACCATATGCCGTTTAACAGTGTTGAGGAGTTAGGGAAATAGAAGAGAATGGACTAGTAAAGGAAGGGTGAGAAATTGACAGGAATTAGGAGAGAATGAGAGAAGATCAGGGCAAAGAGTAATTTGTCATTTTGACCCCCTGGCCCTGGTGTCACTGCACAAGCAGCCATGGTGAACAATCTGCCCTCCCTGGAGAAATGTTTCAGTCTTTTTAGAGCATTTACTTCTTCCATCCTCTCGTTGTTTCTCTGGACTACCCCTTCCAGCGTTTCTTTTTTAATTTAATGCAGTTTACTTTGACTCATTTTATTTTAATAACATATAGACTTCCCTCTCTCCACCCTATTTCTTTCTGGGTTGTGTTTCCCATGCATCTGCTTTTTAGAGCAGAAAGGAACATTATGTGTGGGCCGGCTAACTGCCTTCGTGTCCACTCAATGTTCTGAGCTGCATGTGATCTCAGCACCCGAGCCTTTTAACAGTGACTGTCAACATAAAGTGAGGCCATGCTTACCTGCTGAGACAGGGCAGAGACTTTTACAAAGGAAGAAGGAAGCTACGATCTGACATGTTTCAAGGAGTATCTGGAAATAAGATGTGATGTGTTGCTTTAAGTCAGTTCAGATATAATCAGGGAGGTTGTTAGCAGTAAAAATATGCTATATTGATTTTATAATGCCTGCTTGTGATTTTGACCCAAGTAACTTTATGCAGTTTTTCAAATCTACCCTGACTGAAAATCATTAGATTAAGTTTAAATTCTTGCAGTTGTTTAAATTTTATTTCTAGATCATGCATTATTTTAAAAAGCCTTGTTAGAGCTGAGACAGAAGAGTAATGAGTAAAAAAAGATTAGAGATGTAGAAGGCTGGAATAGCATGTGCAGGATGGCTGAGTCAATGAAGTGGTTGACAAGGACAATAGGTGGTGAAATTGAAAAGGAGGGGTGAAAGGAAGAGGAGAGATTAGATTCCTCTCTGTCATGTTGCTCTCGGGCACAGGCTGCAGCTGTCAATCAATTCTAGTAGTGTCTTGCACAAATTCACCAGGGTTACCGCACAGTTTAACACATGGGACTCACACATGCGGCGCTCTGCTCACATCTGCTGCACAGTGTGATGTGTGGTGTCAGGAATAAGAGTGAGGAGACACCAGAGGAAGGGAAATGGGAAATGAGTGTGATAGTGCAAACAGTAATGTAATGGCCAAAGAAACACACATTTACAAACTGAGTTTTGCACATTCCCAGTGTTACTCAGAGCATTTGCTGGCATTTGGTGGTTAAATTAGAAAAATAAATAAATAATTTACCAGCCAAGTCAGTTCACTGAGAAAAAAAAACTAATAATGTGATGTCTCTGAAAGAAATTTTGATTCAATCATCTCCTGTAGACTCTGTCAGTATTAGACGGTGCAATTTAGTAACGAGCAGCCTTCTGGGTGGGGCCCTGTTGGAGCCTCTGTGTAGGTTGTGGATAAATCTCAGACATCTGCTTCATCTCATCGTCCTCAGATTAAAAAGGAAATCTCTCTGTCTCCAACTGTGTTTCATCAGAGGTCCTCCAGGGTTCAGCAGCCTCTGTGTTGTATCAGCAAAGTTTCACAATGTTAGATAGCCGTGTTGTCCTGTCATCTGGTGTCATTTAATCATCTCAGCAAGTGTGTGCGTATCTGTGTGTGTGTGCACTTCTGGCTGGATGTGTGTCAGCCGGCAGTGCAGCAGTCTCGGTAAAGTGCAGAGCTACCATTCAGGTGTTAAAGCACATTGTCAACACGCTGGAGGCTGACAGCAGAGGGAGGGAGGGGTGGAGAAGAAGGGGTGAGGAGTAGAGCTCTGTAGAGGTGGTGAACAAGTACCTCTTGAAGATTTATTTAACTGCAATACATCTCATATTCTTTCTCTCTCTCTCCCTCACTCTCTCTCCCTCGCTCTCTCTCCCTCTCAATCTGGATAATGCTCACTTTTAAGAACCTTATTTACAGCATCCATTGATTCTGCTTTCAAAAATTGGCAAGGCCTTGCCAGGTTTCTAGTCCTTGTGGATAGCAAGGCTCCTGCAGTAAAGCATTCAATTTGAAGAGGTTTCTGTTTCACAGCAATCAGTCCAGAGAGGTGTCCTGTAGAATTTAGTATGTGGTTTAGAAACACTTCAGCCAGTAAAAAAACAACAAAAAACAAAAAAACTCAATGGAAGCAAAGCTTGTGGGCTAAGGATGCTGTTAATCTAAGCTTAATGAGATGTAAGGCTGATTTATTATAGCTGACCTGTCCATTGATAATAAGGTAATAAGGGAAGGAACTTTTTCTTTAAGAAAAATAAACTTGAAAATGCTGCAGTGCCAAATGAGAGTGCTGTTTATTCAAGTTATATAATTGCCATGATTAATGCGGACGTGTGTTGTAAATTTCAGCCTGTCTTGAATTCGCCTGACTTTGAATCAAACCCACTGAGGTTCTGTTTCAGTTAAACTTTTACATTTCGTCTAAAATTTTGTTATGATTTCAGGCAGTTGTGTTCCCACAGCAGCAGCCACAAAAGTATTACTCTGTTTGAGTGCTGATCTAAAGTTGTATGGAACACCTGAAAAGCAATTTAAGTACAAACTTGTTTTTATTAACTTTTGAAGTTGTTATGAAATCTCATTTTCTCAGTCCTGTGGTGCCACAAGAGTTTAACAACATCAGTGGCATCTCTTTTGTTCCTCTCAGCCCCAGATCTTTTCAATCAGTCTTTGTACCCTATTATTATTTCTCAGATCTTCTTAATGCCATTTATTTCTTTCAGAAACTACATGTCTTCAAGAAAACTCTGCAGGCATTGATCTACCCAATTTCATCCACAACACCCCATAATTTTGAGGTGTGGACAGCGACTGCACCGACCTACTGCCATGAGTGTGAAGGTCTGCTGTGGGGCATCGCCCGGCAGGGCATGCGCTGCTACAGTTACCAACTGAACCAAAGGGTTACACATCACCCTGTCATGCTAATCGAATTCCACAAGTCATCAATTAC
Organism: Pterophyllum scalare; assembly: GCA_024447675.2. Lineage (NCBI taxonomy): Eukaryota > Metazoa > Chordata > Actinopteri > Cichliformes > Cichlidae > Pterophyllum > Pterophyllum scalare. Next base: position 15,711 of record JAMQGT020012980.1, on the reverse strand, counting down.
TGTGAGCCAAACTGATATTTAGAATAACAAAAATAACACAATTGAGAATTAAAAACTGGGACACGAATATACTCTTTTTTAGTCTTGTCTGTGCACTACCACTTATATATATATATATATATATATATATATATATATATATATATATATAAGTGGTAGTGCACAGAGGCAAAGCTAAAAAAATTGTGTCATTGTCCCAGTTTTTTAATTTCTCATTTGTGTTATTTTTAATTAGTCTTATTCTAAATATCAGTTGGCTCAGCAGTAATTAATAGCTTCCTGGAATATCGAATTAGCATGACAGTTAGCATAATGGCTAGGCTCTGGAGCCTATCCCAGCTGCAAGGTATACCCTGGACAGGTTGCTGGTCTGTCACAGAGCACAGAGGGACCGACAACCATTTGCACTCACATTCACACCTATGGGCAATTTAGACTCACCAATTAACCCGTCTTTGGACTCTGGGAGGAAGCCGGAGTACCCGGAGAAAACCCAGGCAGACATGAGGAGAACATGCAAACTCCATGCAGAAAGGCACCAGCCAGATGGTGGATTTGAACCATCTTGAGCAGCCACCGTGCTGCCCAAGTTTTTCCCCATAATTAGAATTTACAGTTGCTTTCTCTTCCTTGTTCCTTTCTGTCATCATCTTTTACAACACAATCAGTAAAGGTTGGCTTTTTATTACTGTAGATCAGCCGTAAGGACACTACTGTATGTTCTGCTGAGATTGGTTTATCTTTCATGTAACTGGTGATGCTTTGGGCATTCAAAAAAGGATTACATGAACATTTAAATGTATCAGAAATTTTTTGCTTAATATTTTCTTTAATTGCTGATGGGTAGCTTAAACAAATTTAGAAACTTATGAATTCTGATTTTGTACACCTGAGTCTCTGTACCCACTTTAAGGGAATACTTTTAAATCTAAAAATGGTCACATCTCAAAATGACCAGTGGCCCTTTAAATATTAGTTTAATATAAAACAGAGTATTTTTCTTTGCCCAGTCTGTCCTCTGATGGGATTTATTTTTAAAAAATGAACTAATCACTTCTGAGCGTCTTTCTCTTTTGGATAATCCAATCTAGCAGTTTCTAAAAATAAATAAAACAATTCATACATCTGTACATAGAAACACAGATAATATGTTCTGAAATGTTTGGGAGCAGAAGTGCAGTAACCTTTGGTCTATGACTCCCTGTGACAAATGCTTAAAAAGGCTTTATGGAGAGATGCCTGTACGTGGATTAGAGTCTGAATGTCTATTTGACTAAAGCCAGGGATTGATAATCTGTAAGAAGATGAACAGAGATTAATAGGACAATAAAAAGGACGCTGAGTTGTTTTGTGTGGAAAATTAATTTTGAGAAGTCTCATTTTGAATGGTTTAAGCGGAGAAGGAGCGGTGTGTCCTGCAAAGAGTGTAAAGCCCCTGGAGACAATTTTACATTTCATAGATTAAAAAATGACCTGGCTTAATGTCTGTGTTTAAGGCAGAGAAACTTCAGCTTGTTGTAGAACGTTTCTGTTGGGCACAGTGGTTCAGCAGTCAACTACTCACGTTTTCCACTCTATTACTCCTGTAGTTCATGCCTCTGTTAACTTCTCTCCTCACTGATTTGAGCCAGCGATCCTTTCAACTATCAAATCCCAAATCGCAGGTTAGTTTACTTCAGTCAAACATCCCCCACTGTCAGAGCCCATCTGTCTCGCCTGCTGACATCAGAGCATGTGCACTGTTGGGGTCAGTGATAAATTGATATTCTGGGGCACAAACAAGAGTTCAGGCCCCGTTTATATTTCAGATGTAAGCTTTGAGGTATTGTAGTATTTCGTATTGTTAACAAGCATTTTTCAGGGGAGGCATCTTTTTATCTTTTTTCACTCTGTTAGTGCAGATATATTCTGTTTATCAAACCTTCAGTGATTTTTTTTAAATGTTATTTTAGTAACTAGGGTAATTCTCCAAATTTAGCTTGAAATACTGAAGGGAGATCTGCTGATTAAAGTTGTGTGGACAGACCAGCTGAAGCTGATAATCATCTCAGCTGGAGGCCTGCCCAGTTCTTGAACTTTTACTTTCATGTCTTCTAACATGGGGTAGCCTCTGTATAGATAAAACCCGATTTTAACCCTGGACTCTGCCAACTAATTTAATTAGCTTCTATTCTTGGCTGCAAGCTAAAGATGTTATAACCTGTGAGGAGCTTATTTTAATTTTGCTCGTGTATTGTTTGTTTTTCTAAAATTAAACATTTTGACATGGATTGCGGTGTGACATAAAGCCATTTGGGGCAAATTAATGATTGTTGATGCTGGACTAGAAGAATTAAATGTACTTGATGTACAACAGCGTGAACATGAACATGAAAATGAAAAGCTGAGTTTCTGGCCGTGCAGATTAAAACTTGTTGTGTATGCTAACACACTGTGCAAAATTAATAAAAATGCACAGTCTCTGCATGTCTTACAATGGATACAGCTGGAATGAGTTTGATCAAGATGGAGCAAGCGTGTGGATGCTGTAAGGAGGATTATTTAGCGTTCTGACTATTTCCAGGTCAAACATAAATGCATGAAGAATTTATGCAACAAGACAAGTCAAACAGTCTGGAAAAGACATTCATTCACCATGTGTTTATTCTGTATTCTATGACAATGAACACCTCGACATAGATTGGAGTAAATGGGGATTGAACATAGATGTAGATGACCTGCTCTACCTCCTGAGCCACAGGCATGCCTTTGTGTTTTATCAACATAAGTCACAGTCTTTGTGCATCTACAGCTCTCTGATTTATAACACCTCAAAAAGCATGAGTAAGAGAATTTTTGTGTTGATTTTATCTTTCAGTTTGCTAACATCTCAAAGGTCAGAATGACCTCAGGTCTTAGTTTGTCTCAAAGTCATTTTAATGATATTCCTACTGTCTGTTTGCCTTTTTTGAAGTATCTTGAGCCGATTTGGACAAAATGGAAATGTGTAGAATGGAAGTGTTATGATAGTTGTCTGGTGTAGTGATCAGATAGTTTTTGTGCTTTTTTAGACATCTAGCAAAGTTAAATATATGTTGACATTGAGAGTTTTGCGGGGGAGGTGTGGAGGAGTAATGTTGATCAGCAGTCAGGTGTTCATGTAGATTTTGATAGCACTCTACTTTACACACAGTCATACTCATCTTTTAGACCTCATACACTCATACACCAACACATGCACCCAGCATATTTCTTCCAACACTGACATCCCTTCCCCCACACTTCAGTGGGTGGGTTGACGTGGATGGGTGCGTATCTTTTTACTTTTTTCTTTTGTTTCTTTGTATGTGTCTGTGTGTGTGTGTGTGTGTGTGTGTGTGTGTGTGTGGTTGGGCCTGGGGCTTGCTGCGCTTCGGGCCCTGTTGGTCATGGAAGGTGAGGGGTTACTCATCCCTACCGCCCCCCACTGGTTGCCACTGCCCCACCCAAGATGTGGGCACATGGTGGTTCTGGGACGCATGGCCATGTGTTTTGTTGTGGTTGCTGAGCTGCTCCTTTTAGGGTTGTGATCTGGGATGTGGCGGGGGGCTCTGTGAGGTGCCAGGCAATCTCAGGTACCCGGGGCCCCATCCTTGGCTTGTGCCAGAGCGGCCGGCCTCTGGTGGGGTTGGTTGCCCACTGCCTCCGATTCTTGGCAGCTCTTGCTCTTTTCAAGATTGTATTGTTGTTTGTGTATCCGCTTTTGTTTTTCTCCCTTTAAGCTGCTTGTTTTTTGAGTGTGTTTTGCTATAGATACAGCAGCTGATGATCGAGTTTATTTTACTTTCTCTGTTCTCTACTTTTATCTTTTTTCCCCATTCTTTCCTCCCATTTTTCTTCTTTCTCTCTGTCGCTTTTCTTTTCCTTTTCTCCTTTGCCTTCTCCCTTTTGCTAACCAACTCCAGCACTGTATAACCACACAGACACTAATGCAAATTAAAAAACAAAAAAAGACTAACAAGAGGGGCTTATAGAGAATCTATTGAGCTCCTCTTGGCAAAGCAAATGTGTTTGGCACAACAGAGCATTCAGACCAGAATTCTGCTTGTTCAAGCAGGACAGTTAAAAAAAACAACAAACAAAACAAAAAAAAAACCAACAACCAGAAAATTCATCCTTTCAGTATTTGTGTAGATTACGTAAGTAAGTGGAAGTAAGTAGAAGTAAGAATGGAACCACAGATCACTCAAACACTTCATGTCTGCTACAGAACATTTTACGCTTAATGATGGTGGTCATTGCTGAACTAAAAGCATATTTCAAGGTCTAAATAAATGCCGAACTCTCAATATGACTAGTCCTTGAGACAGGACAGACCACCTTCAGCCTCCAGGAAGACTCTTCCCATTAACTCGCTCAGCATTTTTACGAGACAAAGGCCACAAAACCCCTCATATCTACAGAGACAATGCAGAGGTGGCAGTATGCCTTGCCTCTCTTTTCCTTCAAAGTAGATTACTTGAAAGAAAAATCACCTCACGGACAAAGCTAATCTGCAGGTTATGGGAAAATGGTGAACTGTGCAGAAAATGTTTCTGTAGCAGAAAAAAACAAAAAAAAAAAACAAAAAAAACCATGTCTGTGTTTTTTACTAGCTGTCATTAAGAATGAAGTCAAAAAGAGGAAGCAAACAAAACATTCATTCATTTGCACTGAGCGGTTTCCTCATTTAGTTGCCGGAACACAAAGCACTGCATTCCTGGCTGATTGTTGGATTAATTAGTGTTTCAACTGGCATAGCTTTAATGCTATGCCAGTTGAAACACTTTGCAGGAGCAAATGATTGTTTAATGACCAACTTGTTGACAGTTTCCCACAGTTTACTGCTCCATTCCTGCACTGTACATCGCTGCCTGTATGGGGTCACCACTGTCTTGTGACTGTGTTGTAGAATTGTGTTTTGGGCTGCATCATTTGCCTCTATATCCCCTCTTGTGCCGCAGGCTCCTCTTTTTTGGCATAGACACTGCTAAATGAACCAAAGTCACAGTGAGTGTACTGTCATATACTCACAGTGCAGCTTTTTGACAGCACTTTGACAACCTTTGAGAAGATGCCAAATTCAATTATCTTTGAGTATACTGCCAGCCTGAAGCAACAAAATCCTCAGCTGATATCACTTCAAATCTAATTTCTCTTCCTGATGGCAGTGACCCAGGTTTGAAGTATACACTGCTTACTGAAAGATAAACCCATGTCTTACTCTATTTGGTCCAATAAACATTCAGGATATGCTCTTTAAATCCCTTATCAAAGCAGGCAGGTCTAGCACGGCACCACTCCACGCTATCAAAGTAGTGCGGCATCCTGCTGGTGTTCATTAACGACACAATGTGACCATTCCTCTCCTAGCCTCTGTCTGTCCCCGCAGGCACATGGGCCATCATGCAATTACCTACCTCAGGCCTCCAGTGGTCCCTGAACAATCAATAACTACAGTTCACTAGCTGAGGCTTCCAGCAGTTTTATAGTTCTGTCAGTAAGTATTGCAGCAAGTTGTAGAGGTGGCTTGGAATCAGATGGGGGTGAAATTTTTGTCACACAACGTAGATATCTTCAGAGCCCCAGAGTAACATCTGACACTTAATCTGAAAGATAGCTGGAAAATGAAGAAAAACTCAGATGATTGATTTAAAGTTCTGCATGAATGTGGGCACAGTTTCCAAGTGTGTAAAGAAACATTGGTTAACATTTTCTTGTACCAACACCACTTTCTTACTGTTAGCCTCTGTTTTGAGGGATATGTGCTTGGTTTATTTGCAGTCACGAACAGCCTAGCAAAGTAAATAATACCTCCAGCTGGAGATATGTTGACTACTGTTTCTTTGGCTAAATAAGTCTGGAGAAAAATGAAGTTGGCAGTGTGACATGAAATCTTTACCAACAAGAAGATTTTAAACTGATTAAAAGAAAAAATACAGAATTAAAAAGTAAACAACTAGTGTATCTTCTCATATCTCATACAGCCCTTTAAATACATGGCCCAAAAACACTTATTAATCAGAATATAGCATCAAGTCAATGAAACTTCTGGGATGTTGCTCTGATCAGTTAAGTAGCAGAGGGGGTTGTTTCAGCTGCTTTGGTATTAACAACAGGTGCACTGGAGGGGCAACAATGAGACAGCCCCTAAAACAGGAATGGTTTTACAGGTGGAGGTCAATGACATTTTTCCATCCTCATCCTTTCTGACTGTTTATTCACTAGTTTTTCATTTGGCTACGGTCAGTGTCACTACTGGTACAGTAGCATGAGGTGATACCTGGACCCTACAGAGATAGCACAGATGGTCCAACTCCTCCAGGATAGCACATGCTATTGCCAGAAGGTTTGCTGTGTCTCCCAGCAGTCTCAGGAACATGGAGGAGATTCCAGGAGACAGCCAGTTACTCTAAGAGAGCTTGACAGGGCTGTAGAAGGTCCTTAACCCATCTGTAGGACCGGTATCTGAGCCCTAGCAGGCCACTGGTGTGCATGTCTCTGACCAAACAATCAGAAACAGACTTCATGAGGGTGGCCTGAGAGCCCGATGTACACTATTTTTATTATTAATCCTTTATTTATACAGGAAAATCTCTTGAGACTTATTGTCTCATTTACAAAAGAGACCTGTTATATACATCAACCAAAAAAAAAACAAAACTGGGCCCTGTGCTCACTGCCCAGCACTCTGGAGCCCAACTGGCATTTGCCATAGAATACCAGAATTGGCAAGTCCACCACTGGCACACTGTGCTCTTCACAGAGGAGAGCAGGTTCACCCTGCGAACATGTGACAGACATGAAAGGGTCTGGAGAGCCTGTGGAGAATGTTATCCTGCCTGTAACTTCGTTCAACATGAGCTGATTGGTGGATGGTCAGTGGTTTGGGAAGGCATATCTATGGAGGGATGCACAGACCTCTGCAGGCTTGGCAATGGCACCCTGACTGCTGTTACGTATCAGAAAGAAGTCCTTGGAAGCACTGTCAGACCCTTTGCTGGTTAAAATAGTTTTGAATTTTACATTATAGTTTAGCTTTATTTTGTTTTAATTTTTTTCTTCAATTCACTTAGTTTTAATTCATTTTTAAAGTGGTTTACTCATTTTTATTTTATTTTTTTTAATGCTTAGTTTTAGTTTATTCATAGTTTGTCAGGTGCAGGATTCAAGGTGCAACAAATGTATTAGTGCATTCTCGTGCTTGCAGTTATCCAGCAGTTATTTTTTCAGTGAAAACAGTACATTATGGTTGTGATGCTGGTTCTCTGTCGGAGCTGTTCAGAGAGCAAGTTTGGTTAGTTATTCACTAATTAGACCTCTGCGCTGGATCTTTACGGGGCCTTTGTACGCAGCCTATCGGCATTTGTGCTGCATAATGTGTGTTTTACACACCTCGTGGTCATGTGCCAGTGTTTTATATGCGGTGTTGGCCAACAAACAAAAAATCATGAGACTTTTTCCCCTCCTTGGTCCTCGCTCTTTGTCATCAGTTTTTTTATTCACTCTGTTCATCCCTGCAGCAAAATGCAGTGCTGGAAATGCACGAGAGGACTCAACTGTGCCGAATTGGCCTATTATAATTGTTCTGGGTTGCGGACCCAATGTGTAGTTACATTTGTCGAGAGGTGCACATCAGGTTACGTTGTAGGTTGCTGCGTAGGTTCAGAGCAGTTGTGTGGACTTAAAGGTTGGTGAGAAGTGTTCCACACATCTCGTTATCATCCACAAGGCTCACTTCTATCTGTCTCACTATTGTACTCAAAGAAATCCCATATGGGACTCTGCTGCTTTCTACCGATTTTTACTGCTGCCATTATTTTGCAGACTGGGGCAGTGAACACACACACACACACACACACACACAGTGAGGAGCCGGATGGCGCTCCCAGCTAAAACTGCTAGAGCGGAAAAAGTGATTTTATATCAATCCAGAGGGCTTTCAACTAAACTAAACTAAACAAAAAAGGGCATTTTATCTATAATTTCAGTTTGTTTTAGTTAGCTTTATAAATACACAATACAGTTTCAGTTAGTTACTGTTTTTTCCTTTTTAATTATTGTGTTTATTTATTTCAGTTAACAAAAATGTGTTTTTATTTCATTAGTTTTTGTTAACGATAATAACCTTGTTCCTGGGTTCCTCCTTGTGCCTGACAATACCTGGCCTCATGTGGCAAGAGTATGCAGACCATTCCTCAAGGATGAAGGAATTGATACCATTGACTGGTCCCCATGCTGGTCTGACCTAAATTCAATAGAACACCTCTGGGACATTATGTTTTAATCCATCCAGTGCACCCAGTTGCACCTCAGACTGTCCAGGAGCTCAGTGATGCCCTGGTAGAGATCTGGGAGGAGATCGCACAGGACATCATCTGTCATTAGAAGCATGCCCCGATGTTGTCAGGCATGCATACAAGCACATGGGGGCCATACATACTACTGAGTACCATTTTGAGTTGCTGTAATTCAATTTTGGCAAAATGGACCAGCCTGCTGCATCCTTTTTTTCAGTTTGATTTTCAGGATGTCCTTGAATTCAGCCCACTTTAGGTTGATAATTTCCATCAAACGATGTGGCATCCCTTAGTTCCCAACACATTATCCAGTCCATATCAGCAATGTGGAATTATGGTTTACAAATTTGAATTTAGTTAATTTGTTTTTAATTGCTCTCATTGTAATGCCTGTAAGCCTTTGCCATTAAAACCTCTGTGTGCCTGCCCAATATTTACTTTTGTTTTGCTGGCAGGTTTGTGAACACACGCACACACATATATATAAATGCCCCTGTCCACAAAAATGGTTTTCACCTGTACTCTGCAAACAAAATTTCCCTGATGGTTTTATATATATATTTTGGACATTTCTCTACTCAGCTGAAGATAAAGTCAATGCTTTATTGTCACTGACAAAATAACAAAGAACAGTTTGACAGCAGTTGTGTGAAATCTGCTATACTGATGTTTAAAATAAGCAATTACAAAAAACGACACAAAACGTGGTTTATTGAAAGAAGGTCACAAAACATCTTAATAACCTGCAAACCAGCATCAATGTGCAGTAAAACCCCCCAAAATTATGGCACGCTGAACTAAGTGTGGCTGTTGAAAAACAGATCCTCTATTCTTGGAAATCTTTTCAGTAGACAGTGGCATAATGATGGAGCTGAAGTAACTGGAAAACAGCTGGGTTATACCTACATAGAGTCATGGGCACCATGTCGTCACCCATTGGACTGTAGACGAACTACTGTACAGTGTTAGTATCTGGCTTCTACCATGTTGGTTTTTTGAATCTAGAAGTGAGCTTATTTAGCAATGATGATGGACTGCTAAGTTGAGCTAAGCCCATCAGCTTTGCAAACTGTCTTAAAATAAATTGAGTTTTCCTTTTCCAGCACTGCCTTTTGGACTGAACTTGAAAAAGCAAACTAAATCCACCATGATTTGCTTCCACAGTTAATTTTCTTGTTGCTTTGCTGTTGTGTTCTACTTTGATTCTGTCCACACGAATCCACCAAACCAGCCTATGACTCTTTTTATTGCAGTCCTGCAGTCTTACATTTGAAACTCCATAAACAGCAATGCCCCTTCTTTTGAAGGGTGATATTATTGTGTGTTATGGAAGCAGTCTGTATGGTGGGGAGAAGTTACAGTCCATGCCAAAATACAGCAAATAAAGCCACAGGAATACAGAAACTATAACACAACATAAAGTGTCTAAGGCCATTTGTCTTATTAAAAATACACACACAAGCTGTGTTTCAGCTCTGGGTTTAAAGCAGGGTGGCAACCATTGCAAATCAAAAGCAAGTCTGTGGTCATTATTTCCACAGGGTCACTCACAGGCAGTGAGTTTCTCCTCCCTAAACTGGACCAACACAGTCGGAATACTAACACGCACTTTGTGTTACAGATGATACAAATTGAACTGCTCCAGTCATGTGTAAAAAACCCCCCCCAAAAAACACATTCCCATATGGGGTTTCAGAAGTCACAGCACAGATGTGGCTCGTGATTATTGTCCAGTTCGTAATACTTACAGATGGATGGAGCTTAATTACAACTAATTAGAGGCATGCTGTGGTAAAATGATTGCAATGCATTTGCTCAGGATGTGTACAATTTCCTGTCATTCTTTTTATGCACATTGTGCAGCATGTACTATGTTTGAAGCTTAATACTTTTTTAACAAAGTAAAAATGTCTTAAAAAATTTAGCAGATTTTCTGGATTCATGGTGCTCTCTAGGACAGTTAATGTTTATCTGTTATACTCATTTCAGCCTCTATACTTTATTCTTGGACTCCACTAGAATAGCTTGGCGTGATCCACATACTGAACTCTAGTGCAGTCCCTCAAGTTCATCCTCTCCCTGAAACAAAGGCCCCCTTCTTCCTTCTTTTAAGGCCTCAGTCACACAGGCCTGGAGACTATTCAGTTACCCTCCTGGCAGCCATCATTCATTAGGGAGAAATACGTATTTCTCTACCAGTTTGCAGGTGGTTGCAGGCACATCCATCCATTCTTCCGCTTATCCAGTTCAGGGTCGCGGAGGGGCTTGAGCCCATCCTAGCTGCCATAGGGTGAGAGGCAGGGTACAGCCTGGACAGGTCGCCCAGATGAAATTGGTTGCAAGGGGCTCTACAGTGCTGGGTTTGCTTTGGCCACCAGTAGATTGTCACAGCCACCTGCAGTCTAGATGGAAGATGCTGACTTCTCTGCAAATATTTGGAGAAAAAAGAAAAACGATGTGAAACTTGAAAAAGTCGATGCAAATCAGAAATGAGGAATGTCCGCGTTTGAAGTAAAAATTTGTGCCATTTGAGGCGAGTGTTTGCAGACAATTCACTGTCTTCCATTCATCATTAGTGTTTCTACTGTACAGCTTAAATGTCACATTTCTCTATGCCGTCAACATCCACTGTTTTCCAAAAACCTCAGTGTTGCACGGTCGTAACATGATTCTTTTTTGCAGTTTTTACGGTTAAAATAACAACACTGTACTTATAGACACACAGTAGTGAACCAAATGTGTATTAATGTACAGGTGAAAGTAATTACTTATAGTTAAAACTACAAAGTGGAACTGACCTGAAGCTGAGTGTAAGAAAGGAATAAAAGTTTGTAAAGGTTCAATCAAATTAAGGATCTTTATTATCCCCTAAGGGTATGAAAGCATACATAAAATCACATAATTAAAAAACCTAATCACTGCAGGGACATATGAATCTCTCAGTCTGCTCGTCGTGCATCTTGGCAGCAGATATCTGCTTCTGGAAGGAAGCAACCTAAACTCATGGTGCAGTGGGTGGTCTGAATCTTGTGAAAGTCAGTGAGAGTGCTTAGGGCAGTGCCAGCGATTTTTCTGACACCTTTCCAATTTGCAACAGTTTGTTCCTGTTCTTACACATTAAAAATCTGAACCAACAGGTGAAGTCAAAAGTAAGTACAAACTCAGTAAAACATTCTCATAAAAGTAGAGTCCACATTAAAGCCACGGAGCTTCCGATAAAAATGCATCCTGTGGTGAACAAAGTTACAAAGGGAATCTATGTGGGCTTCAAAAGTCAGCCTGTTGTCAAGGATTGTTCCCAGGTGTTTGTACTGGTTCAAGACCTTGACATCTTCACCGGAACTAACCGCAGGCAAGGTGACTGCACTGTCTTTTCTAGAATCAATAATGATCTCCTTTGTTTTAGAAACACTTACCTTTAAAAGGGAGGAATCACATTAGTCAGTGAAGTCCTTGACCAGTGGCCCATGATCTGAGAACAAACAGTTTAAAAGTCAGCCAACATATGAGGTCAGAGTCAATACCATAAAAACATTGTAATTTCTTAGCCAAAATAGAATAGAGTTGAATAGAGTTAAAAGTAAAAAATGAATCTCTCTCTCTCTCTCTCTCTCTCTCTCTCTCTCTCTCTTATATATATATATATATATATATATATATATATATATATATATATATATATATATATATATATATATATATATATATATATATATATATATATATATATATATATATAAAATGTGTGTGTGTGTGTGTGTGTGTGTGTGTGTATATATATATATATATATATTGAGATTTATCTTTTACTTTTGAGTCTTTGAGTTTTTATTTTATTTTCAGTTTTGGCACCAAAACTCTTTGGTTAGGTTTTGGAAAATATGGTTTGGGTTTAAATATATCATTGACTCAAGCCCACCCAACACATGATTAGGTGGCTGAAAATGACTGATGCTAAGAAATATTTTTTTTTAAAATAGCAACTATATATTCAGCAGAAATGTATTTGTGATAAGTCACAAACGGACATAATCTGGGAGAAAATATTGTCCTTTACAACTCAATTGCAAAAACATTTTGTCAGAATGTAACTTTTAAGAGACGGGGCTTCTCCATCTCTTTACAGCTTCTTTCCACACTCAGCCACACTTCCCATCTATTCTTATCTCTTCCAGCAGATGTTTTTATAAGGACAGACATCTTCAATCCTTCAATTCTTAATATTTCCCCAAGACCTTTTCTAGACTCTGAGGAGAGATAAAACAGTTTTATTCCTTAAACGCCTCTCACCCATTATTATCATGACGAATTACATGCAGCTTGATTGGCATCAAAGCCATCACCACACACAGTAGCACCACAGGCAGGACATGGCAAATCTTCATCCCTTTATCCTGCAGGTACTAAACTCCTCTGTCGTCTTATCCAAACATTCCGTCCCAAATCCAAATAACGAGATTCATGATTCTCATTTTCTTTTCTTTTTTTTTTATGTTGTGCAGCAGTGATGCTGGTGACCCTCTCCTGGATAATTCAGGAGGTAAGACTTAAAAGGTCTCATGCTGTGCCCCAGTTAGAACACTGCTCATGTAGAAAAAGAGGACAACTTATATCTAATATATTCCTTAATGAGATACCAGCAGGTCAAAAGGGGTTAATCTTGTTTTGAATGCAGACACATGCAGTACTGTGAAAGTCCTGAGCCACTGTTAATTTCTCTAGGAAAACTGGAAATGGTTGCAGTGATATATTGAAACGTATGCAAACATAAATGGAAATACAATATTATTATAAGGCAAAAACAGAGTCTGTACAATTCTATTGAGCTTAAAAGTCAATATTTGGTATGGCCAAATATTCAGTATAGCCAGAACTCTCTTAGGCAAGCTTTCTTGTAATGTCCTTGTAAGTAGTCTTCAGGAAGTGCCCTCCCTGGCTTCTTGGAGGACACTCCAAAGCTCTTCTGTGGATGTTGGCTGACTGGCTCTGTTCTGTCAAGTATGATCCCACACTACTTCAATGATGTTGGGGTCCACGAGGTCTCTGTGGAGGTCAATCCATGACTGATAGTGTTCCATTGTGTGTTTTTTCTATCCTGGCAATTTCATCTCCAGACAATGATCTCCACTGTGTTTTACAGATGGCTGTAGACACTGACTTTACCTTCTTTAATCCTTTATGACCTATAATAGAACAAGTCCACTTGACCATATCTTTACATTTCTACATCCATAGTACCATGTTGTGGAATATTTCAACTTACTATACATCAATAGAATCCTCATAACCAGAATTCTAATAATATGCATGAAAGAAATTGTTACATTCCCTTGTTGACATCTTGATAAGTGCTATGCTGCTTCCGGGACCTGTTGTGTGGGATCCGCCCTTCACCAGCCCTTACTCCTGCTGTCGGGCTGTCATTGGCTGGAGACTGAGACCTGCAGCCAATCACTGCTCTGCAGGGCCTACATAAGCTGGCTGCAGGTGTGCCTCAGGCCCTTTGGCCATGGGGTGGTAATCAGTGCATCATGCACTTTGGAAATGTTTGTGGTTAATTTTTTTGCCTTGTTTATTAATCTTTCTTTGATTTTTGTCTGCTTTAGTGCCCTGTGGAAGCTGGTAGGTGAGAGCTGCCATTTTCTTTTGACGACCCACCTTCATCTCCTGTTTTGTGTAGGTTTGTATGTTTTTGTTTCATTTAGTTAGGTAGTTGATGGGGTTTCCTTCTCCTAGTTTAGGCCTGTTTTGTTTGTTATGTTGGCCTTGGCTCTCCCTGAAGTCATAATCATGCTTCCCAAATGTTATCTGGGCAATAAAGCTTGAAACCACCCTAAAAAGCCTCATGTTCTTCCATCCAGCCTTATGTTGCTCCCCTCACCCCTAGACCTCTGATGGGGACCTAACAAAATCCATAGAAACTAAAGGAAGTAGCTAAAAAGTACACTAACCCACAAAGAAATTGAAAATTGTTTTTGACATTTACATATTTTGCTAGATACAGAAATGCCATAGCTGTAAATGCTAATGAAAACAATAGAGCACATGGAGTACACTTTGATGTTAGTGCTCTTTACGCGATTTCAGCGAACCAGTTAGACGAAGGATGCGGCACTGTAGGACACGGATGCATGATATGCAAGTGTAAATCCTCTGGTTTTATATGCCAAAAGAATTACTGCCCTATCATATGTGGTTGCAATTCAGCTGGCATTTAAAAACAATTAGGCTTAAAGAAATTTCAAGAAAGCTTGCCTAAGAGTTCAGGTGGTCTTGAAGAACAGTGGTGGTCGTACTAAATATTGACTTTCATGCTCATTAGAATTGTACAGCCTCTACTTTTGCCTTGTTTTTTATATACATTGGCACGTTTCAATAAACCTGTTTCTCATTTTCCTAGCAAAATATAACGAAATGAATGGTGACTCAAGACTTCTGCACAGTATTGTATCTACCACAACAATTGGAAGAGAAATATTTGTTTCTAATTATTTGGCAATAAGCCTGTTTAATATCAATTGCACATAACATAAATTTGAACTGAATCATATAGCTAGTGCATAGAGAAATAAAATTAATCTAGTTACATTGTAATGTTGTGCTAAGAAACCTTGGGTCTTGGCAGTCATATACTGTAGGTTTTACTTTGACACATACTTCTCACTTAACAATGCTGCAGATTACACCTCCCCATGGTTACTGGCACACAGTGGTCTAATCAGTGGATGATCTGCCTGTCACACTGCAAAACCTGCTCAGAGAACAAGCTGTTAAGCTGGCGATCAGAGTATTGACAGGATGTCCTAGAAAAGAAGCTCTATGCACCGAGGGTCCCACCTTGCAACCCACAGGACCCACAGCCTCTGCTATCAGCACCAGAAACCGAAGGACACCCCCCAGAGGTTCCTGTCTAGGCTTGACAGATTAAAGCAAGTGGCTTTAATCTGGCTCTCTGCTATGTGACCCATTAGTGTACAGTTTCTTAGTATTATTGTACAAATGAACCAGCTTGGTGAATGTATAAAATTGCACCATAATCCTCCTGATAGAATCTGAATAAAAACAACATGAAATATTTAATTTCCTAAATATGAACATAGCACAGTGCTTTCAAATTATGCTGGCGCCAGGTGCATTTTCCACCTACTCCACCACTCTTTTTAATTTTCCTAAAAAAAAACCAACTTTTTTTCAACTTCTTTCAATCTGAGCCATTTGATTGGTTCACGACTGCCATGCGACTATTCATAGCGTCTGCTGCCGTCATGGCTTCTCATGCATGTAAGAGAAATAAGAAAAAACAGCAGCCGTCACAAGTGGCCGCCAGGCATGGGGACCAGATGATTGGCCTTAAGAAATGGTTCAAGCCCACGTCCAAGGTTTCCTTGTTTCGTGGTTCTCATTATGTTGAGGC
>JAMQGT020012979.1:0-16003 GCA_024447675.2 Pterophyllum scalare | reverse complement strand
AGAAGGCACACACACACACACACACACACACACACAAAATGTGCTTCTCGTATTCAGGAAATATTTGTGAAAAGGAGTCATTGTCTGCTGCTGTGCTTGTTTCACATCCATTGATCGAACAGCAGCCCAGCAGCTGGCAGCAGTGGTAATATGTGATTATCACAGCATCATGTCTGTCATTCAGAGGCTGTTTGAGAGCTGGAGATGCAAGGCTTATCTAACCTCAGAAAGACATGACAGACTCGAGCCAGAGCCAAGTCGACTGCTGAAAAACTGTCAAGTGGGTAAAAGGTTCTGGACAAAATTAATTTCCACCAGCCTACCTCACAGTTACCACTCAACTCCTTTTTCTGTTTCACTGCTGCAGATCTATAATTTAAATGGGATTGAGATCATGGATATTGTGCAACATTGTGGACTTGGTTTCCTCTGATAATCCTAATGCCATCTGTCTTTTATATTTGCTTTATAATTAAACCAGGGATTAAAAAGAACAGGTTGACATATATCTTTACACTAGTTTCTTAATGCTTTGTTTAAACCTTAAACTACACACTGATGCCAAAACATGTCAAATTTGGGGTTTCATGAATAAGCCTATGAGAGGTTCTTTATTAGAATATTCAGTTTAGCCAGTTAAAGCTACTGTGCTGCTTCTACTGCCGCCGCTCTAATCAGCATTATTTTTTTAAAATTCACAATAGATAAAATCAGTTTATTTAATATAAATATATTTACTTTTAGAGGCAAACTACTGAGTATTGCAGTGCTATGAGCTCTACAGGCATGTTAATGCAGCCCACCCAGACCTTCTTCCTGACATATTTCGTTACAGGACGTGTCATACTAATTTAATTTTGTGCATAGCAAGACTGCATGATAAAGGTTAAGGACTGAAATTATTTGAAGAACAAAAATTAAATCTGTTTTTCCGTCATTCCGACAATCTCATTCTTATGCACTCATCCATCCAACTCAAGGACTAGGACTACAGTATGTTGAATGCTAACAAGCTTTTTTCCCCCCTTGCTGAGTTAACCACTGCACTTTCAGCCTTCTGATGTGCTGTCACGTCTCCAGTGGCATCCTTTGAAACTGATAGATTATGATGATTATAATGATTAGCATCATTAATTTTGAAACAGACCTTTTTGAATTTGGTGGTTCAATGGTTTGTTATGAAGTCTAATTTCTAGTTACCGCTCTGAGACCTTGCCCCACTCTATCATGTGACCTGTTGAGGTAAGGTGTGAGTGGATGTTGAGGCACCTGGGAAGTGATCTTAAGACTGCATTGTTGGTGGCTAATAGCTGGCGTTGTAAGCCACTGGAAGAAGGGAGAAACAGAATGACAAAGGGAACAACAATGTCATCTCTTATGTAGCAGGTTTGCCAGAGAAACTAAGGAGGATTTTCTCTCCTTTTCTAGTGTGCTTCAGACCCAGCCACACCCTAAGGCAAAAATGGATTCATCCCAAGGAAAAAAGTACCCAAATACAAGCTAAGCAACACAGTGCATGCAGTGCAGTGCATTAAGGAGTGCTCAGACCTCTACAGTGGAGAAACCAAACACTCGTGCATGGCACAACATAGACAGGACAAGACTCAGCTGCACATCTGCATATAAAGGAGAAAGTACACTCTTTTGAGGATGTCAGTGTTCAGATGTTGGACTAAGACCATTATTCAACAGAGGTGGTGGCTCACGACACCAGCTGTCAGCCACCAACAATGCAGTCTTGAGATCCCTTCCCACATGCCTCAACCCCCACTCACACCTCACTTCGGGTGACCTCAATAGGTCACATAATAGAGTGGGGCAAGTCTCACAGTAGTTTCACCCAGAAATCCTGATGGCAATGACCCACGTCTTTTTTTCATACCTTGGCTCATGCTATAATGCCCATGATTAATAGGGGACAACCCCGACTAGGGTTTAACTACCTGGGACTCTCCACCTTTTGGTTTTAGAACTGAAGAGTCCTCTTGGATGAGAGGTGAAATGTCTTCAAAAAATTTAAAGAAGTCCAGTTGCTTTCTTTTCCGAGCTCTTAAGACAACCACGGCCAGTTTTTAAATACAATCTGTGTTTAAAAAAACCCCCAAAACTGCAGGCTCTAAGGGGTGATATTAAGGTTTGAGTCTTAATATCAAACTGCAAAGAGCATCACAACATGAAACTAGATCCATGCCTTCCTTCTATGTCGAGTACTCTTGGTATAGGGATTAAGTGCCGGCAACAGGAAACCAGTGCAATGATCTTGAAATCATTAATTCATCTTTTCCGATTGCACTATCCTCCCTGAACAAAAGTAACATGTTTAATCAATGGGGATTTGGAAGAAGCTTTTAGAAGTGTGATGAAGTGAGAGGTGCGGGGAAAGAAAGAGGGAACAGAATAGTTTGGTTTCAAGGTGACTGTGTAAGGGACTGAGGTTCTGTGCTCAGAAACCTTATTACCCTCATCTTTTTGTCTTCTCTCCTTTTATGTACTCGCTCTCTATTTACATCTAGAAAGGGATCCTTTTTGCATTTCATGAGCTGCATTGTAAAGTCTAGCTGTTTTATCTCAGTTTGAATGCTGCTTTCAAAACAACTTTGCAAAACTGCTATTTCTTCATGTTTATGTAACATTCTCTTCTGTGTTTTTCTTTTTACTTACCAACTTTACTTTATTCCTTCTACATTTCTGCTGAACATGTGTCTTTGTGTGCATGCAGTTAGATGTGGGCAAGTGTCGGTCCAGATTACGCCCAGATGTTCTCACTAGTCTGGCACCCACACAAAATTCAGATCTAATCTTAATAGTCATAAGACCTTAGGATGAAGGCTTCAGTTATCTCCATCATTATCATAATTTTTATGTTAATGTTTGTACTTCAATGCTGTGGGCATGTTAGGTCCACTGCTGGAATTTAATATCATATATATATGTGGTATTTATGTGTGCTCTATCCTTGAGAACATCCCATGTCTAATGTATGCTAAACCAAAAAAAAACAAACTTCAATGCATTTCAATTTAGCTCTGAAATGTAGTGTATAGACGTCAAAGGAAGTAAGAAACCGACAAATCAAAACAAGTTTATTATTGATTAAGCAGCGTCAAAGGTTCAAGTCAATCATGTTCTGAGTAGTGAACTGCTTTGCACTGTAATGGAAGTTAAATGGATGATACAATGAAGCGCTGTCTTCTTCTTGCTCTTCTTTTATAAATGAGAGTAAGAGAATTGTTAATTAAAACTCAACATGAGAGTGAAAACTAGCATCTCTGATTGTGTCTCTTCTGATCTAACATCTTGTTTCATATAGAAAGATCAAACCATGGCTTGTTTCAAAATGTCAAAATGTCAAAATGTATTTCATGTGGCCCTCGGAGTGAACTTCTTGTTTCTCGTTCATCACTATGAAGTTCTCAGATTAACGGGGGATCCAGGATCAGCAGATCCTGGTTAAATTAATGTTGTTTGCAAAGTTTCAGGGCCATTAGATATTCAGTCAATCCTGGAGCATGACATGCTCTTCTGGTCACTGACTATGGGAAATATATCCATATCCACTGAAAAGCATGATCACCAACTATGTAATTGGAGGAAAGGTAGGTGGGCGGGTGCAGAAAGGATTTCACCCCAGCAGAGCAGCAAGAGCAGCAGAAATTTCTATTAGAGCACTATGAGGAATTTGTCATGGTGATTTGCACTGAAAAAAGGAATGGGTGGCAAAAAGTCTCTAACCCATAAGGCATCAGGCTTAGTAGTCTGTTAGCAAGCCATAAGGGCCAATCAGAGCTTTGCAGACCTGCATCTGCATGTTGTTATAGTGTATTATCATCAAGACGCAGTGCCAAAAACATGTGGAACAGCTGTTCGTTTATTATTAGACTGTAGTTACATTTAAGACACTTTTCTAATGTATTCATCCTAGGAAATAAAATTAGCTAAGTAGCTGAAAGGAATGAAAAGTGAGTTGTTGTCACAGCCTTTGTATCTCCACTTTATTGATAATCACGTTTGTTTCTTCATATTTAGAGAAAGTACAACTGTACTAATGATCTGGGGGGGGGGTCAGATATAGATATAAGTATAGTACTACATATACATATACACATAGTACTATAATAAAATTGTACTATTTTGCTAGGAAAATGGGAACTACGTGCAGCGATTTATTGAAACATGTACAAATGTACATGGAAATACAGTATATAAGACAAAAACAGAGATGTACAATTTTAATGAACTTGAAAGTCAATATTGCCTCTCTCTGCCTTTATTCTTCAACACAGCCCAAACTCTCCTAGGCAAGCTTTGTTGTCATTTCTTTCTGTAGTCTTCAGGAATAGCTCTTCAGGCATCTTGGAAGATATCCAAAGCTCTTCTTTGGAAGTTGGCTGCCTTTTGTTCTGGTCTCTGTCATGATGATCCCTCACTGCTTTAGTAATGTTGAAGTCTGGGCTCTGGGGAGGCCAATCCATGACTGATAGTGTCCCATTATGTGTTTTTCTATCCAGGTATGCTTTTACTGCATTGGTAGTGTGTTTGGAATCATTGCCATGCTGAAAAACTAAGTTGTTGCCAATCAGATGCTTTCCCATATTGTGTGGTGGATCAAAATGTGATGATACTTTTCTGCATCCATAATTCAATCAATTTTAGCAAGATCCCCAACACTACTTGCTGAAATGCAGCCCTGAACCATGACATAGCCTTCACTGTGATTAAAAATGGCTGTAGACACTCAGTGCTGTACCTCTTTCCTGACCTCTGTATATACAGTATGGATGATAATTTGGACCAAAACTTTCAAATATGGATTCATCACTCCATAAGACCTGTTACCACTGATTTTCAGTCAAGTTCATATATAATTTGGCATACCTTGTCTCCCATCATAAGAATGTCTTTTTGACAGCCACCTTTTCATTGAGAGCATTTCTAATGGGGCTTCAGCGAGCAGTAGGATCAATGGAAGGGTCAAATACATCTCTCAGGTCCTGTGTCAGGTCTTTGCTGGATTTTTTTGTTTTATTTCTTAAGGATGTGACTTTCAGATAATGTTCTTTTGCAGTAGATATTTTTTTTAATGCCTGCCACTTTTTTTTGTCCTCCACTTGTCCATTTTTTTTCTCAGATCCTTAAAGGACACAATGCACATCATGCCAGTATATTCCAGGTTTTCAGCTAATGGGACTTTGGTAATCACTTTGTTCATGCAAAAAATACAATTTTATGCCTGTTAAATTGTTATTGTTGACATTCTTTTGTAGATTCAGTTAAAGAAATGTGTGCTGTAAAGATACAATTTAAAGTCTTTTTTTTTTTTTTTTTAGTTATCTGTTATGTGTATCTACAACAATGGTCCATCTCTTGACTTAAGAGCCTTTTTATGCTTGAATAATTCACACGTCAGTGTTAGAAGGCTTAATAAACAATAAAAATCTAATAAAAACAAGGGCTTCACTGAAAAGAAAGAAAGGCCTTTCAAAGAAAAGCTTTGAAAGGCTTTCAGAAAGATGGATTAGAAAAATAGATGATAACCAGGAATGCACTGAACAAAAGTACTCATTTAGATGGGAGGGTGGGGAGAGTGGCATATCTAAATGAGTGAATTCTTTTTAGGTCAAGTAAATTCATTGGACATACATATATGGTCTCTTGGTGGCATAACACAAGTTTTGTATGTAATTACCTCCACCAAGGAGGCTCTGTTTTTGGTGGCATTTGCGTGCGTGGGTTCATGTCATTCTGTCTGTAAACACGATAGCTCGAAAAGTTTAGAATCAATTCTGATAAAACTTTGTAGAGGTCTAGAGTGGGGTGACGTAAACAATCCATTACAATTTGCCTTACAGCCACCGAGGCCTTCAAGGTCAGCTTAATGGACAAAAAGGCTTATAACTTAGAAACTATGATTCTTACAAATGTGGTGTGTATTGTCAACATATATGGTATATTATAAATTTAATATACCATATATACACCCCCCCACCCCACGCCTGACTGACCGCAACCCTTGGGGTATCCTGTGGGAGGTCCATTCAGTCCCTGTACAGCCGCAGTGAGAGCTTGGTCCGTATAGCCGGCCATAAGCCAGACTGGTTTCCTGTGGGTGTTGGACTTTGCCAGGGCTGCCTTTTGTCACCGATTCTGTTTGTAATTTTTATGGACAGAATTTCTAGGGATAGCCAAGTGGTGGAAGGCTTCCGCCTTGGTTGTCTCAGAATCTCATCTCTGCCCTTTGCAGATGATTTGGTCCCCCTGGCTTCATCAGGTGGTGGCCTCCAGCTCGCAGAGGAATGGTTCGCAGCCAAGTGTGAAGCGGCTGGCATGTGAATAAGCACCTCTAAGTCTGAGGCCATGGTCCTCAGCCAGAAAAAGGGTGGAATGCCCACTCCCGCTCAGGGACAAGTTGCTGCCTCAGGTGGAGGAGTTTAAGTATCTCGGGGTCTTGTTCACGAGTGACGGGAGATCGACAGATGGATCGGGGCTGCGTCTGCAGTGATGCGGACGCTGCACTGGTCTGTTGTGGTGAAGAGGGAGCTTAGCATAAAAGCGAAACTATCGATTTACCAGTCAATCTATGTCCCTACCCTCACCTATGGTCATGAGCTTTGAGTATTGACTGAAAGAATAAGATTGCGAATACAAGCGGCAGAAATTAGCTTCCTCCGAAGGGTGGCTTCCTTAGAGATAGGGTGAGGAGTACAGCCATTTGGGAGGGGCTCAAAGTAGAGCTGCTACTCCTCCATATCGAAAGGAGCCAGTTGAGGTGGCTTGGGCATCTGACTAGGAAGTCTCCTGGGCGCCTCTTGGGTGAGGTGTTCCGGACATGCTGTACCGGAAGGAGGCCCCAGGGCAGACCCTGAGGTCTGGGCTTCTCTGCTTAGGCTGCTACCTAAGCAGAGATATAATATAATATAAAATATAATATTGCATTTGACCTCTGACCTCTCCTTCAAGGTCAATCGATTCATCTGAAGGTCAAAGTGATAATAATGCTAAATAGAGCTATTTAAAACTGTGTTTCTTAATGCCATTTTTTGTATTGATAACATATAGGCATTTAGGGAATGAGATAGGGAGATTCTAAATATCATGTTACTTTGCACTTCTGACCTGTTCTTCAAGGTCAAATAAGGTCAAACTTTAGAACTATTCTTAAAATTCTGCTGCCTTTGGTTATATTGGCAACATTTTAAAAATTTTTCTGTATATGGGGATGCCATGTCACATTTGACCTCTGACCTCACTTAAAAAAATAGTTATATTTTAATTATGTCAAGTATATTACAATGGGTTTCAACAGGGCAAAGAACAAAAGCCTGCCCTTTGCACTTGTTTTTACTGCACTACAAACTTGGCATAAAGTTGTGCTCCCTGAGTGCTTCTTGTTTATCTTGCCATAATTGTTTAAGGGCAGTAATAGCAATTTCTAATGCACTTTACTCTTACTGAGCACTCAAGCTGCATTCAGCCATTCACACACATATCGATACAGTGTGTTATTCAGTGAACATTCAAGTTTTTATGTCACATTCAGATGAAGATTGATGCATTATGGAGAATTTGGGGTTTTGAGTATCTTACTCAGGGACACTTTAACAATACATAAGGTATGTAATCATTTACCAAATGTGGTATTACCTCTCTGTAAGTAATCAGTCAGTGTACACTGAAGTATTATGACAATATGTTCTTCTTGTTAGCATACTAGTTTGTCCCACAAGAATGGTGCAGCCTTGATTGGGCAATGCAATTTCAGTCCATCACTTAATCTTGTTTACAATGAATAAACCATCTCCTCAGCAGATTTGACTTTATGGCTATATTACATTGCTGTAATAGCTAGGATCACAACAAATGATCAACAATTTAATTCAGCTAAAACCTCAGGCCAGGTACCTGGAAGAGGCCCCATATCTGTGGTACCTTGGATGTTATTTTGGAGTTTAGTACAATCTGCTAAAATGTTAGCACGCACTATATACACAGTAAGTAAGTGTCCCTGCATATATTTATGTTTTCCAGAAGTGAAGGTTGATAATTGATTTATGAATTACAATGCTTAATTTCTTAACAGATTTTGCAGTAGCATTTGGCTTCCATTGCTATTGAGAGCTTAAGCAAAGGTGAGAAAAGGCATTAGTATTGATTGGTCTTCTAAGAAGTCAGAGCCACTTAAACTACTGTCGTCTTTGTTTAATTCAATTTTGTAGCTTTCAGCAGTATATGCTCTTTACTGTGACCTCTAATAAGTGATGTCATCAGCCATCACAGCTACTGGAGGGAAGGCACTCCTCTGGGACAGCCCTTTCTCATCATTTGCAGTTAGAAAGAAATGTCCTCTCTCTAGGCCTTGATTACGCAGCATCCTTTGTATTTAGAGGACCGGCCAAGCACATGAGCAATACAGCCTCCCACTGTTTATGTGTGTGTTTGTGTGTATCATCTTAACAGCCATTATTATGTAAATTCACCACATGAATATCTTTCTCATCTTAGCATGTAAACATGTACTGACCTGCATATCCAGTCATGCACTTGTGCATTTGTGCCAATATATGCCTGCCCTCCTGCCCCTCCACAAATCTACACACATGCACACACAGACGTCAACTCAGATCAAAACCACACTGGCAAATTGTGTGCTTTAGCGGGCAGCTTTTATGTTTAGAAAGAGAGCAAATCCCCTGCTGTTACCCTCACAAACTAAGAAGTTATGATGTGCCCAAAGTTCAGCGAAAAGGCGCAGTGAGAAGAAATGAGATTCTTTTGCAAAATAAATAAATATGTACAGTGGGAATAATCTGAACTAAGAAATCACAAATTACTGTTATGTTAGAGAAGCTCTTGGTTGCCAGTTTGCAGCAGATCTGCATGTGATTCGTCATGATACAGTGAAGGATTGCAACCCATTCAATCAATCCATCACTTTTCTAGATGACATTTTACTACACTCACAGCCAGAGGGGACAAATATAATAAACAGATTATACACAATTGCATTGTGCATTTATCACGGCATCAACACGTCTGGGGTTAAATTTGTTGTTTTGTTGTGAGCAGCCGAGCGTAGCAGAACTTCAGTGGAGACAAGTATATGTTTTGCCTGTTCTTTTGTTGTGACAAAGAAAATAACTGCGTCATGAGCAGTTTTATATGCAGTTCACAAGGTTCAGTGGTCAGTACTGTTTTTAAAGATGAGATGCTCACTGTTGCTGAACGAGCATCCACGAACATGACTTTCAGTTTGCAAAGCTGAGTCACCACATAGGAGTATATAATCTTTTGGTGCCACAGAGGAACTCTGAATGAACTTGGAATCCAGAAATTCTTGGGCTGGCGATGGCCCAAAAACAGATAAAAACAAAATAACTGTGCCATGAGCAGTATGGTGTGCAGTTCCCAAACACTCAAAGTAACTCTCTGTCAAAATAAAATGTATTTAACATGTCATGCTTGAAGCCAATATAAATGCTCAAGGGTGAGGAAAATGTGTTCTCTTATATGTGACATGTACTAATCTTGCAAATATAAGTTAGAGAGCCTGTGGTATAGCATTTTAATGTTAACTTTAAGACCAAGTGGTATTTGAGCCTCTGGGTTCAAAGAAGTGAATTCTGCGAGCAAAGCACACAGGTTTGTACAGCTAAAGCAATATTTTAAAAAAGAGTCTTGTTCATTGTATGAGAAGTTGCTCCTGCCTCAAATAATGCATAATATTAAGAAATATCTTCTATGTGATGGAATTGGTTGATTTATAAATCTTGGTGTCATCTGGTTTTTTTAATCACCATCAAGTTAAAAAAAAAAAAGCTTTTGTTTAAAATTATATTCACATTATTATTTCTGTAACTTACATCTGGAAAAATCTGTATTAGTAAAATTAGTTGTATAGTTACATAACTATTGCTTCTTCTTCTTCAGTGCTGATTGAACTGAATAGTGACCAGGGACAATTTCATAGCACCGAACCAAGGAGCAAAATAGTATCTTTAGCAACGAGAATTCTTTTAAAGAGCAAAGTATGTTTTTGAATGTTACTGACTTGCATTATTCCACTCATGTCAGGCCAATTAAAATGAAAAGATGAAGTGAGACCTTCAGCTACAACAGCCTGCAGATGAACTCAATCAAAATTTAGAACATAGATACCGTAGTTCTGGCTTGATGATCTATTAATGGTGCCAGTTAATATATTGTAGCTGTGTGAGCATTCTTTCTCTTGGAATTTAAGACAACTGTGCTACTAAAAACACATCTAGAGCTGATTGGTACAATAATGTGTGCTGTGTGCGTGTGTTAAAGTGTCCTGTCAGACAGTCAGGGGTCAGAGTCTACATCAAAGGTTTTGTAGATCACAGTAAACAGAACTTTGAAGAAGAACTGCAAAAATAACCCCTTACTGCCCAAATCTGGCAATAAAAATTTTCTATCAGTAAGTTTCAAAGTTGTTTGGTGGATAAATTGCAGGGGAGATCTGCGTCTGTTTCGGATAATGATTACAAATTTCCTTGGGTGAAAACAAGTTTGGTTGTGGCCTAATGCATCAGTAGTTTTAATTAAAATGCAAACAAGTTCCCAAATGATTAATCATAATTTAAAGTTTCCCAACAGGTTTAGCACACAGTTCTGTTATGATTGTGATCTTCCAACTTCAGCAGCACACAGTGTTCTTTTTTGTTCTGTTTCTGCCCCAATACACAAGAGCTTTAAGACAAAGCTTACAATTTGTTAACAAGGGGGGTTACACATTCAGTGACCAAATTAATTGCTTTTAACTCTTATGAGGAATGCTTGAGATCTCATATTGTACGTTTGTAGGAAATGAAAAAGCTCCTCAAAGGCAAAGATAACAGACTCGCTGCAGGTCATCTTTAGTTAAGTGGAAAGGGATGGGTTTAGCTTTAGAACTGTTAGGGCTTTTTTCTTTGCTTTTTTTTTTTACAATTGTAAACAAACAGGACGCTATAGCTCCTGGTCATCTGTGACACTCCAACATTTCTTTTTTGTTCTAGAAAATTGGCCGTGACTATGCATTTAGTTGTGTATGTGTGTGTGTGTTTATAAAGCTGAGGAAGTCCACAGACAGGCCATCTGTTGTGATCTCACCTCGCCTCTCTCTCTGTCCAAACCCCTGTTGTTTACCCGCCCACAGACTCCTCTGCCTCTTAGTAAACAGACTTGCTTGTCAGATAGTGTCAGAAACCTCATCCTACCCCACCTTTCTGATGTCACAAAGGAATCTTCTGTGCGAACCATATTTGTTACTTTCCAAAGCTTATGTTTCAACATTCACACACTCACGCTGTGCTTCCTCAACTGTGGGAAGATAAGAGCGAAATTAGGTTTCACAGTTTCTCTTTATTTTAATTTACAGCTAGTTCAATACATATTTGGACAACTGCACTTTTTTTTTTTTTAGTATTTTTCCATATGTATATCACCACTGTAGCTTTTAAATTAAATAATCAAGATGTTACTAAAGTGTAGAATTCCAGGTTTATTATAGGGGTTTAACAAAAGCATCAAATTAACTGTTTAGGAGTTACAGACATTTTTTATACATAGTCCCCCATCTTCAGAGGCTCAGAAGTAATTGGACAGTTGACTGACAAGCAGTTTCATAGCCAGTTTAGGGCTGTTCCCTCATTATTCCAAATTGTCACAATTGACAGATTAAGCAAATAAAAGACCTGCAGTTAATTCCAAGTGGTGAGCAAACATTTTGTACACTGGAACTCTCACCATGAGGTCCAAAGAGATGCAAGTGAAGGAGGCCATAATTAGGTTTTCAGAGATATGGCAAAAGCTTTAGGAGAGGCCATGTAAACAATCTGTTTAAAAGAAGGAATGCTATGCCAGCTCAGCCAACACCAAAAGGTCTGAAAGAAGACAGATAAACTGGAATATCAGAGAATTATTTCAGTGGTGAAACAAACAAACAAAAAAATCAGTTCTAGAAAACAGTTTTTACAGATGAAACCAAGATTGACTTTGGTTTGGTAGCCATACATGTTATGACACGTATAGCTGCCAGTGAAAGTGGGTCACTAATGATTAGTGATGGTGTTACTGCTGATAGGAGTAGCAGGATGAATTGTGAAGTGTACAGGGCGATGCTCTCCGCTCAGATTCAACCAAATGCTTCAAAACTGATCGGGCAATGCTTCCAAGTGGAAATGGATAATGATCCAAAACATACTGCAGAAGCAATCGAAGTTTCTCAAGGCAGAGAAATGTGATATTCTTCAATGGTCAAGTCTTTCAGCTGAACTCAACCCAACAGAGCATGCGTTTCAGTTACTGAATACAAAACTGAAGGCAGAAGAGGAGCCACAAACAAGCAAACCTAAGTTGACTACAACGAAAGGCAAGCAGAGCAGCTTGATTTCCATGGAGTCAGTCCTCAAATTATATTAGTTTGTCCAATTCATTTTGAACCTCTGAAAATGAGGGAATATATATAATGCAATACTTTTGTAAAAGCCCATCCATTAAAGCTAAAAGTCTTCAATTCAGTCACATCTTCGTTATTTATCTTATGATTTAAAATCCACCGTGAGGCAAAATTACAAAAATGGTCTCATTCTCCAAATATTCATGGAACTAACTGTATTATTCAATCCATGGCCATCTCCCCCTCTCTCTTTATGACAGTCATCTTTTCCTTGTGCCTTCACTGTGGCCTGTATGAACTGAATATGAACACTTTTCCTTTTATACAACGTCTGACATTACATCTTAAAAAGTATTTATGAAATCCTATAACCTGGTTCTTTCTCATACCTCCTATTTATAAGTAAAAAAATTACATGGCACTAAAAAGAAAAAAATATACATAATTAAAACACAGTTTAATATGCTTTCATTTAGTTATTCATAGCCTACCTTATTTTGGAAAGTATTACAAGTTTTTGCACATTATTTACATTTGAGATTGCTTGCTTTAACTCTCCATCATTATGTCTTTCTTGATGCATTGTCGTATTTCCTTGCAGATAAATTTTCAGTCAGAGAAATTAGTGTGTGTACTGTATGTATCATGTACATGTGCTTCCTTGTGCATGATAAAAAAAATAAATGGAGAGCCAAAGTGTAGTTGTACTACTAGTGGCCAAATACTGAACAGGGTACCTTTGCATTTCAAGTTATTGCTGATATTGTGGTAATTTTTTCAAGCTATACAAAACTCCACAAAAATTGGGTAATCTGGGGAGGAATGCATCGAGATAAAAAAAAAAGTAATATAGTGCTACTTTGCATAGGCTATGGAGTCCTCAGCTCTCTATTTCATCATATTTATACCATCACCACTGATTAATCTTTTGAGTTTGTTGTAGTAGTAAGTTATGATATAGTATATATGCAAATATACATACAGTACGTTCCCCTTCCATGTAAATATGTGATTGATGGTGACAGTTAGGCACTCATTGGGTTTTCCATGTCATTGAGCTGAATCATCTCCCACTTTCTACCCCACCTCCTGCCATGATAAGCTCACTCACATTTTGAGCTGCTAGAATTCTACACGTCAGCTCATTTGTGCCTGTAATTATAGGTTGCAGTAAAATGCACTGGCCATGAATTGTTCTGTAAATAACCATAGAAAGTGCCATATTGTCAGCGCAAAGTCCGTGTGGAGATTAATAACACAAGTACAAACTGTGGAACTCTATGATAATTGCTCTCAGGGGAAGTTCAACTTCATATACGTGTGTGTGTGTGTGTGTGTGTGTGTGTGTGTGTGTGTGTGTGTGTGCGCTTGTGTGTGTGTGTCGGTGCGTAAGAGATGGGAAAGGCTATGAATATGGTGAGGGCAGCTGCAAGTAAATCAAAGCAGAGCCACATTTATCATTGAGGCTGAAACATAATTAGCCTGCTGTGGTGAGGGTAGGCATATTCTCCAGTGACAGACATATTGTACACAGAGACATTTACAGCTTCATTCTAGTCATGAACCATCCAGGAGGTGTTACAATAAAACAGCATAGACTTCAACTACAGTATGCTAGGTGCATTTTTACAGGTTTGATGTGTGAGATAAATGTATCTGTGCACTTTGCTATACATGCAGCATTGTACTAAACTGAATTTTACTTTAAAGTTTATTTTGGATACATTAGGTATGACGTTTACGTTTACAGACGTTTAAGCTTAGACTTGGATGGCAGTGAATCAGATCTGATAAGGACTTAAGTAGTAGCTTTTATATGTTATCACCACATGTTTTGCTTTTCTCGTGTCATTTCATGCAGTGAATATTGCCTTAAACCCGAATATAATCATAACCCACAATTTATTTGTGTGTCATTTAACACTGTAAATAGATATATGACGAGGACTGAATCTGTAAATGTGACAAGCAATTATACCTAATCATATAACCAAAACAATGGTACAGAGTTTGACCTGTTTTATTCGGTATGCTCATAGCATAGCATAGCTCTAATAATAACAATAATAAAAATTCTTTTTCTGTAGCATCTTTCATATGTACAGTGCAGCACAAGGTTCTTTGCATAATTGCCTATGCATTACATATATAAGACACATCTGACATAAATACAGCGACAGTTAACACCTAATTACGATGCAGCGAAGGACTTACATAAATGCAATTAAGAGTTAGATGAAAAGGAATAAAAATGAATTGTAGTAGGACTAAATAAAGAGAAGGATACGGACTGCATTAGTACTGCACAGCCTAAGTGCACCCTCATGGTGCAAGAAGAATATGGCTATAGACTCTTGGGTTTGTTAATTTATATTTGTTTTGGTAGTTGCAGAGAAAATGTGAAGAACAGATTGCACTACCAACAGTGGATATAGAAAGTCCATCATCAGTGTGTTTAGATTTTTCAAAAAATGTTAATGAAGGTAGAGATGTTTGTGGGAACACTGAAGGAATTGTAGCCTTCCCACAAATGTAGGACAGCAAGTTATAAATGTACAAACAAAACAGGGACTTATGTCATTCACGTGACATGAGTGCGCTTCAGTTTTACCTGCTAAAGAAGAAATTCAAGGTTAAAAAAAAAGTTTCCAAAAACAAAAAACCAAACCCAAAAAAGTGAAAATGTTGATAATTCGAGGTATCAAGGTAGCATCTGGTGCTAGCTACTGAGAGAAGGCATAGAAGCTCATCCTTTAGCAGGGCCAAGCACAGCAATTAAGCAAATTAGTTAGCTACCCCAGCTAACGTCCATCCATACATCCATCCATTGATCCATACAGCCATCCAACCATCTATGCATCCATCCATCAATCCAGCCATCCATTTTCTTCCACTTATCCAATTCAGGGTCGGGGGGAACTGGAGTCTTTCCCAGCTGCCATGTGGCAAGAGGCAGGGTACATCTGGGACAGGTCGCCAGTCTGTTGCAGGGCTAACACAGAGACAGACAATCATTTGTACTCAAATTCACACTTATGGGCAATTTAGAATAACCAGTTAACCTAACCCCACTAAATGCATGTCTTTGGTCTATCTCTCCAAGTACTTCGGCTTCCTCCCACAGCTCAAAGACAGTTGGGGTACAAAGTGCCCAGAAGTGCCAAATTACCTCTAGATGGCATGCATCTAATGGACACCAGTTCCTGGGCATAAACTTTCTTGGGCTACTTCTTCCTGATTGTTTTCAGCCACAAAGTACAAAAAAACAACATGTTTGCCTTTGCAGGTTTTTCTTAAAAAGGTGGGTGTATACCAGCGCTGCTTGTGTATTTCCTGAACCTTCAAAAAATATTGGCCCCTTAGGAGGTACAGGGGTTGGACAATGAAACTGAAACACCTGTCATTTTAGTGTGGGAGGTTTCATGGCTAAATTGGACCAGCCTGGTGGCCAATCTTCATTAATTGCACATTGCACCAGTAAGAGCAGAGTGTGAAGGTTCAATTAGCAGGGTAAGAGCACAGTTTTGCTCAAAATATTGCAATGCACACAACATTAGGGGTGACACACCAGAGTTCAAAAGAGGAAAAAACATTGGTGCATGTCTT
>JAMQGT020012978.1:0-16622 GCA_024447675.2 Pterophyllum scalare | reverse complement strand
GCTAGTGTAATGAAATCAGGAGATGGAGTGTTGGTTCCATTCAAGCGACCACAGAAAAAAATGAAGTGTGAAGACTTCATGCACTGTGCATATTGCCAAGCTCTTTTTACAAGAAAAGTACTATGGCGCCACATGCGAAATTGTGCTGTTAGACCAGAATCAGCCCGTTTAAAACCAGGAAAAAATCGTGTGCAGTCCTTATGTACATATGTTGGTGCTGTCCCTTCCAACTGTACCGTACAACTTTGGGAAATAATCAGCAAAATGAATGCTGATCCAATTGCACATATTATCAGGAATGATACAGTGATTATTGATATGGGGCAACATTTGTTGAACAAGGGTGGTACTTCACCCAGGAATCAACAGTGTGTACGTCAGAAGATGAGAGAAATGGCAAGGCTGATTTACAATGCCAGGAAATACACAAGTTTAAAAAAATTGGAAGAACTAATAGATCCAAAGAACTACATGGAGACTGTGAGAGCTGTTCAATTTACATGTGGATTTGACAGTGAAAGAAGTGTGTTCAAGATTCCATCACTAGCTAACAAACTTGGAAATTCTCTAGTTAAAGTTAGCAAACTCTTAAAGGCACAGGGATTGATGTTGAACAACTCAGAACTTGCGAGAAAGGCCAGTGAGTTTCAAGATGTCCATCAGGAGAAGTGGAATGAGTTAATCTCTGCTACTGCAATAAGAAACATCAGAGAGTCTAAGTGGAACGCACCTACTCTCATGCCCTTTACTGCAGACGTCCAAAAGCTGCATGCACAGCTGAATCGAGTGCAAGATGAATGTTGCAATTCTCTCTCTGAAAGCCCCTCTACACAAGCTTGGATAGAGTTGACAAAGGCATCACTTGCCCAGATCATTCTGTTTAATCGTCGTAGAGAAGGAGAAGTTGCAAGCATGCCTTTGGTGGCCTTTTTATCAAGAGATACTTCTCACCAGCACCAAGATGTTGACTGGGCACTTACTGAAGTGGAGAAAAAACTCTGCCGGCACTTCTCAAGGATTGTTACCAGAGGAAAACGAGGGCGGCCAGTTCCGATTCTTCTAACTCCTAAAATGCTGTCTGCTTTAGAACTCCTTGTTAAACTAAGGGAAGCCTGTGGTGTTCTAAAAGACAACTTGTATTTGTTTGCAAGACCACAAGTCATGACACATTTCCGGGGTTCAGATTGCCTCCGTGACTTTGCAAGAGCCTGTGGCGCCAAGTGTTCGAGATCACTGACATCTACCAAACTCCGAAAACATGCTGCGACACTTTCAACTGTCTTGAATATGACTGACACAGAAATGGATCAGCTGGCTAATTTTCTGGGACATGACATTCGAATTCATCGGGAGTTTTACAGGCTTCCAGAGAAGACCTTACAACTTGCTAAGATCAGCAAAGTTCTGATGGCCCTAGAAAA
Source organism: Pterophyllum scalare (assembly GCA_024447675.2). Lineage (NCBI taxonomy): Eukaryota > Metazoa > Chordata > Actinopteri > Cichliformes > Cichlidae > Pterophyllum > Pterophyllum scalare. Next base: position 15,201 of record JAMQGT020012978.1, on the reverse strand, counting down.
TGGAAGACTTGCAGAGTTCCAGGGCAAGAACTTGGATGAAATTCAGATTGACCCAGAAGGTATGTGTATCTGTCCTGTGTTTTGTGTATCATCTGTCCTGTGTTTTGTGCTGTTTTTTGTATCATCCTGAGTTTTGTGTATCATCTGCAATTGATATTTTCCTGCCCAGAAATCAGTTAAAAACTGCCACAACAAAACCTCACCCCATCAATATATTTACTGTATGAGCAGTAATGCACACAAATACCAAAAAAAGTAACAAAATATTTCAAGAAACTGTAGTCCAACAAAATCCAACCAGAGTTGTAGTCTCTAAAAATTCTGAACTAGCCATCACAGCAACATCAAATTCAATCACATCAAACGCCTCATCCTCCCCTAACATGATTGCAGACCAGATTGAGGCTTCATGATAACCATGTGTAACTTTTTTTACATTCAGAATCCTAACTACAATCAATGTGCACACACAAATATGTGAAGCTTTATTTTACATTGCTATAAGATATGAAAGAAATACATTTACTTTGGACAATTTGAGTTCTTACTTTTAATTCAGAATATACTGATTGCCAGAACTCTGATGATCTACACATCTATCAATGTTGGCAGACCACAAAAGCGAATCAGTGATGGAGACAAGTGTTAACCCTTCCTGCCTCAATCCTCTGGTCAAATTACTGTTCATTCTTCTGATCTAAACAGAAAATATTCTCAACTTTGATGGCGAAGATGACAACAACGAAGATGACAACAACGAAGATGACAACAACAATGCTGTGGAGGAGGAAAACTCTTCTACTATTGGTAAGAGTTTTGAAAAGTTACTATACAATATAAGTTACTTTATAGTAACTTTTTGTTATGGTTAATTTTCTTTCACTTTATGTATAACCTGGTTTGAACATACAGTTCTTCATAGCCAGAATGATTTTGGAAAGATGAAGGTTCTTATAGAATGTGCTAACTCTAAGAATTAAAATATATTTTTAAAATTGAGTTTTCCTTAAACAAGTCTTTAGTTTGTTTTTTTTCCCCCCTTAAGCATAACACAAGATCTGAATGTTGCATTCACTGGTAATGTTGCCATTAAAAACATGTTCCTCTAATTTTCATAGAACCATCAGAGGTGCAAACCCTTCCTCAAGATAGGAACAAAATTACACCACCTCCACCATCCAGGAAACGTAAATCGCCACCCTCATCCTCATCAGATGATGATCAGGAGGAGATGCCATTGGAAGTCAGCACCGTAAGATCTTCCTCCAAAGGTAATTTTGAGTTTTGTCTGCTTGTTGTTTAAATATAAATTGTTTTTACTATTAAAAATCAGCCCGTACAGGGCCACAGGTGGCTAGATTCTATTTCCAGCAGTCTCCAGGAAAGAGGTGGCTTACACCCTGATAAATCACTAGTACATCACAGGGCAGCACAGAGACAGACAGGATAACCAACCATGCACGCACACACTACACACATAAGTGCAATTTAGAGAGATCCATTAGCTTAACAGTCATATTTTTGGACTGTGGGTGGAAGCCAGAGTACCCAGAGGAAAACCCACACATGCACAAGGAGAACATGTAAAGTCCATGTATTATCTTTATTTTTGAATAAATTTTTAGTGCCATAGTATATTTCAATACAATAGAAAAAATAAGCATGAATGTGTTTAGTGTTAAAATAAATGGGTTCTTTGGATTTTTAATTTGCTTATCTGATCATTTTTAAGGTAAAGCACCAGTGAAGAGAACTGCTTGGACCCCAGAAGAAGTTCAGGCTGTGGAAAGACACCTGAATACTTTCATCAAATCTTTCACTGTACCAGGAAAGTATGAGTGTGAAAAGTGTTTAAAGGCTGAACCAGTTGCGTTGAAAAACAGAACATGGAAGAATGTCAAATTCTTTGTTCACAACCGCATAACAACAAACAAAAATAAACTGCAACGCCGTTAATTTAGAGGTAAGGCCTTTTTTTCAAGCATCTTTAGGAATGCTTTGCATATTTAGTTATACTTTTTATATTTAAGTTTCAATTAAAATTTTTTTTACAGTTTCTATTGTATTGAGGTTTTGAAGTTAATTTAGAAATCATAAATTATATTTTCTTTGAAACAAGTTTAGAAAAATGCCAGCAACATACCTGAAGGTTTAAAGTCAGCTTTTAAGTTTTAGTGCAGGTTCCAGATAGTATTCAATATATGGATAAACTTGAAAGAAACTATAAAAAATAAACTACTTCAATGCTCATTTAGAGGAACCACCATTTTTTAAAAATGTTTATTTAAAACAGAATTGAAGCACCTGAAGTGCAGATTGACCGGTTTGTTCAATACCTTGGAAAACTCTGCTTTGGATTTTTGAAATAATAAGCTTGTTTCTTTTATGGTTATTGGACATCTTTCTATTTGTAGTTCAATAAAAGGTGTTCTGCAATGTTTTGTTTTCCTAGAATCTTTTTTCATATGTTAGAGTTAAGTTATTGATGATTTTGTTAAACTTTAATATGGCTAACTGAGTATCTCAAAAAATGGAAGAAAGGTCCCCACTAGGTAAGGTCATGTGTGTGATTTATGCAAATGATATGTAAATCTGGTCCTCGTCTATCATGTTTATTAGAAAATTAATGAGTCCCCGTAATGCATGGTCTAGACAGGTTTTTTACTTTACTTTTGATTTTCAGTTTTTTGAAGGGGTGTATGGGCTAACACAAGCCTAAGTATTGTACCAGATTTTTTATAAGTCTGTAGAAGCTTCAGAAAGGGTGGTCCCCACATGTGATGTTTAAAAAAGTGGTCCCCTGTTCAGATGAAAACAACTATGTGTGTGTGTGTGTGTGTGTTTACTTGCAGTTCTTCTAATGTCCACTAGAGGCTCCTATTGTGAGCTCCTCTGCTCCAAAGGCTGGAGGGAGTTTACAGCAGAGACACTCGGCTGATACTCAGAATTATTGCATATGATTCAGAATAATGATATATAAATGATTGAAATGCTCAGTGTTGAAATATGGATGTAGCCAGTAAAAGGTGAAGAATGTGATTAAAATGTGATTAAAAAGTGTGTTTGTGTTCACCTGTACCACACAGCAGCTTTTTTTTTCTTAATGGAACCACGGCAATGCTGACTTCTGCTTTGGCCTTAAGAACATCATTACTCTATTAAAGCAGCCACAATCTAATAATCTTTGTCACGTGAAATATTTGTGTTTGGAGACACGAAAAATAACGAACTAACGTCTAACTGGGATTTCAGTGCTTGTAGAAACATAAACGTCTGCAGATGAATTCACTCCTCTGACGCTCTTGACAGCCACTTTATGAAGGAGGAAATGAATGGGAGGGTCAGACAGGTGGTTCAGGTGCAGCAGGAGGGGCGGAGTCAGAGAGACACTCAGAGTTTGTTGGATGAAACCTGCAAGGTTAGGGTCACAGAGTCTGTTACTGATAGGTTCAGAATCATTCAAAATTAACAAGTAATGAGGAACAAATGCACATACACAGCTTTCAGGTTTTCGCCGCTAGCGGGGAGGAAACCATGCCTCTTCAAGTACCGAGCCAGAAAAGTAAATTCTCCGCTCCTTACTCAAACAGGAAGTGGTCTCTCTCAGAGGATGTTCCCTCCACGCACGGTTTTTATTCAGAACTTTCAAAGTAAGGGTCATGTGATGCATCATCAATGACTCCACACTAAATGCAGTTCAAAGCAGGTAATAAACATTTAGAATGCATTCGCATGGCTTCACACAAAGATATCACTTTTACAACCAGTTCCTTCCTGGCTCTTTCCCAAGCTGGTGATCTGGTTGATAAAGAAAACTCAGGAATGTGAACGAAGCTTTCATGTGTGCTCCTGTGAGAACTCAAACAATGAAACAACATCTTCAGTGTCCTTCTTTCAGAAGGGACACTAAGTCTCCTTATTTGAGTAAGAAGAAACAACAGTATATTAAACAAAATAAAAACATATACCAAAGATATGATAAAATACAGAAAATATGTTAATATACCTAACAGTTACCATGGTAACTGACAGTTTAAATGAACACAGGTCACTGAGTGGAATTATTAAAATTATATTTATATAAATATTTATAAGATATCTTATTTCTACTTCTCAGTCACTTTAATCCAAATGTTAAAAAATAAAGAGAATTGCAAAACAGTTTAAAGAATTTTAACCATAAAATAAAAAATGAATTAAAAAAATGCCTTACCTCATATAGATTTGGCTGCACTTCCTTATAAGGTCATCTTCTTGTGTCACATGACATCTTTAAAGTCATGTGACAACCTAATTTGCATATGGAATGTTACATGACATCACACTGCCTTTGATCTTTTGCCTTTGATCTTTTGCCTTTAAAGACGTGTGTGTTCAGTGTGTGTTCAGTGTGTGTTCAGTGTGTTCGCAGCATCTCAACTTCAGCACCGACTAAGGAGCATTTTGTAAGCTTTGAAGCCGTAGCAGACAATCTAGATTGTAACAGCATGGCTCAACACTCAAGACAGAGCGTTACCACCGACCTGTTTCACTGGACTGATGACTCTGAAATCCCCCTTGAATGGGGTGATCTACCGGAAATCTCCCTTGACCCTGAAATCGACACCAATTACTGGGGTTGGAGAGATGACACTGACACCGACCCCCTCGACAGTGACGATCAGCCTGAAGGCTACAGAAGTGGATCTGCTCACTGTGTGCAGGAGGAGAAATGTCATGTGGAAGATATGTCCAGCAAGCTCCGAGTCGCAGAGACAAAGATCGAGGAGCTGCAAGAGCAGTTGAAAAAAGCGCTGGAAAGAAATAGAGACATAGTGAAAGAGAAGGAACAGCAGGATGCAGTACATGCAGCGCTGCAATCCAAGCTTGAAGGCATGCACAAAGAACATGAAGGCCTGAAAGAGAAGCTTGAAGAAAGTGTGACAAGAAACACACACATGCTTGTACAGCAGAAACAACAGAATGAAAAGAGCAGAGAGCTGGAAATAAAACTACAAGAAATGGAGGGGGAAAATCTGAAGTTGCAGGAAATGCTTGATAAAGCATTGGGAAAGAAAGCAACCATTCTCAAAGAGAAGAAGGACCTCAAAATTAAGCACATCCAGGTCAAAGCCAAGCTGGAAGACGCCGAAAAGAGGCACAGGGTGGTGCTGGCCAACCTACAGGATGTGACCAAACAAAATAAGAGCCTTCAAGGATTTCTTCAGAATGCCCAGAAGAGCAATGCAGATGGGCTTAGAGAAAGGGAGGCAAGGCACAGAGAAATGCTGCATCAGATGGAAAAAAAGCACAACAACATGCAGTGCAAACTCCATGAAATGGAGGAAGAAAACAGAGAGCTCATGGAGAAAAACAAAAAACTGCAGCAAAACAAAGAAGATCTGGAAAAATTGTGTGCTGCAACAATGTGTCCTGGCATTGAAGCTCTGATGAGCCAAAATGCTCAACTGGAAGAGCTCTATGAAAATGCTCAGTACAAACTGGCTAAACTGCATGAGGAGAAGCGACAACAACCTACAATGCACAAAGACATCCGGTGCACGCTTCAACAACTGTTCAGTCAATGTCAGGACATGCAGGAAGCACATGAAATCCAGCTAAAGAAGTACAAGGATCTGGAAGTAAAGCAGATGGCGAAGAAGGACAAAATGAAAGAACTGGAGAGAAGGTTTGAGGAACTTGAAGCGCAAAATGCACAAAGTGTCAGCGAGCTGCACAACATCATACTGCAGCACAAAGACCTGCATGAGCGCCGCCTCATAAAGAAAACGCGCTTCAAGCTCTGCCGCCTCTTCGGCTCAAACAAACCTCGCCTCTTCTGCCACCACCTTTGATCCATCTCCTTGACCTTGACCTCTCCTCTGTGCCTTTCTTTCCTCCAGCCATCCTCTCCATCCCTTTCTTCTCTCTCCCTTGACTTGACTTAATTGTATACTCTAAATTTGAAAAACAAAATAAAAAAGCAATCATATGCCATCCTGTTTGTGGATGTTAACTTATTTCTTTTTGCTGATGGTCTTTGCCTAAATGTTTATCACACAAATATGAAAGTTGCATAAAACTTGTAGTTACCTTTGGACCAGAAAGCCAATATACCAAAACATTAGTGGGGTCAGGTTAATGATGATTGGAAGTTGCCCGTAGGTGTGAATGTGAGTGTGAATGGTTCACATGGACCAGGGCTCTCTCAGCCCTGTGACAGACTAGTGACCTGTCCAAGGCTTATTTCCTCTGCCTCACAGAGACCTGGTTACAGCAGGGGGAATGTGTTAGTGTAAATCAGTGTTTGGCGCTGAAGTCCGTGAATGATGGCTCCGGAGGACTGTTCCAATCCTGCATCTGATTCTAGTTTAACAAACAGTTTTTAACAGTGAAGGCAGCTGCGTTTAATTTTGGCTTAAGAATGTCATGATTGCCGCACGCCCTTTCACCAAACAGGAAATAAATAATCAATAAAAACACACCTCCTTAGAGTAAGCACCTGGGTGTCATTATCACAGCTAAAACCAAATGACAGGCCTCTTTAAACAGCCATGATCACAATCATCTACACTGCCTACAACACACAGCATTTGTGTGTGCATGTGTGTGTGTTCCCTCACCTTTCACCACAGCTTAGTGTGCCACTCTAAATACTGATTCCAGATCAGTGACAGCAGGTCCCCAAAGAACTCAGAAAGAGCTTAGCGGCGACTCTTTATATTGATGCTGTGTGCCACCTCCACAGGCCTTCATGTTACATTAGCAGTTGTTACAAATGTGTAACATTGTGTTGCATTGATTGTGTCCTGCATTGCTTTGCTGTGGACGGCCCATCACTGACACTCAGGGCTGAGGTCTCTACAAAATTAAATCTAAATCAGGGCAAATACTCACAGACTTAAAGGACATCAACAAGATTTAATGATTTCTGCTCAGAAATTTATGCCTCAAAATGCACAGCCACACAAGAAGACTTTGAGTCTTTTCACTCGCTGCCTGTTCCACAACTGGTTACAGTGAACTGTTTACCCCACCTTGGAGCCAGGCCTGGGGAGGGAGCTAGAGGGAGAGGGTCTGGTGGCCGGGCATTAGCCCGTGGAGCCCGGCCAAGCGCAGCCTGAAGAGATGACATGGACCTGCCCTCCTGTAGACCCACAACTCGCAGGAGGCTTCACAGGGGTCGGGTACAGTGTGTGTTGGGCAGAGGCTCTGATGGACCGATCCCCGGCTATGGAGACTGGCCATAGGTGAGTCAGTGTATGACTGATGGCCACACAAGAAAGACGCACACATCAAATCCATTGAGTTAGTGTTCAGAGAATGGAGCTTTGATAAAATCATAACCTGATCAAACACTTCTGTAAACAGTGTCCAGCAGATTTGGGGCTGATCATTATTAAATCATTATTTGCTGCTGGATTATGTTGTCATGTTCATCAAAGCTGCTACAAAAACTTGCACATGAAGCCTTTCAAACACAGCAGCAGCTGGATAGTGGAGTGGCAACACCACCTCTTTGCAGCAATAGGTCTGGGGTGCGAATCCCGGCCGGGGCACGTGTGGTGGATAAGAAATGTGAGTCCTTTCCTAGTTGTGTAATTCTCTTCCTGATATCTCATCCCATCATTTCATTGTTGCTGTGACTGTGTTGCTATGGAGAATATGCAGTGGGAATGTAACAGCAGAGCTTAAGCAGTCCTCACTGATGGATCTCTGTCTTCATGTGTCTGTCTCTCTGCTGACTCCACTTTATTTCAGCTTTATTGTCATTTAGTAGAAACGTCATGATTGTGCTCTTTGTTCATTTGATGAGTCACACTGACACTGACATCCTCCTGGTTGCTCCTCCTTATTGATCCACCTTGTTGCTCATCCTTGTTGCTCCTCCTGGTTGCTCCTGGTCACTGAGGGCCAAGTTGTGATGGTCAGCGTTCCAGCTCTGCTAAAAGCTATCTACTTCCTGTTTGGACTTTCATACGCACTTCCTGTCAACTCCCCCGAGTCTATGAAGAGCACATTCCTGTTGGTCCAGCAGGGACGTCTCCCAAAGGGCCACAGAACTAAAACCAGGTTACAAACGTTTAAAAAGCAGCTCGCGATGTAGAAAACTCTGAAAATAGGCATGAACCATTGTGCCGTATATGCAGTGTTCTGCCACTTCTCTGCTCCCAAATCTCTCTAACACAGGTAGGAACAGTAAAGATGGTTTGACCAGCAGAGCTACAAACCCGACTTTTGTGAGGATTACAGCCAGTTAACAAAGACTTTAGTTTCTTTAAGCTGACTGAGGGACAGGAAGTAGAGTTTGATGTTCAGGACTGCATTTTAGTTCTCAGCTGAAAAAAGTTTCACAACAATCAAAGTTTTTGTTGCTCTTCCATTATTTCTACTTTAGTCGGGGCTGTGAGACGGTTTGAGGCTATCCCAGCAACCTTTAGGCAGATGGTGAGTTTGACCCAGGACAGGTTCCCACTCTGTGGCAGAGAAGCTTTGTTTTTATTTCATTTATTACATTTAGTTGGACTATTGAGAAAATCTGACAAGTTTGCACAAACTTTTATTGTGAAAGCGACCTGTTCTTACTTCCTTTAGAGAAACAGCTTCCTTTGAAGACAGCACTGTAGCCTAAATGTTGTGATCTTTATGCTGTTTTTAGTTTGTGTCTTAAATTATATTTGAACTCAAATATGTCAGATTTTTATGAATCTGTGTGTTGTTCATCATAACCAAGCAAATGGACTCAGCATTTATTTATTCAGGGACTTTGATTAAATTGTGCGACTCTGCTTGGATCCAGTTTAAGGACATAAAGGCTTCTTTTTACTCGTCTGTTGCTTCACAAGTTTGTTTGTGTTTATTGTTGCAATAAGATGCAGTTACACATTTCCAGTGTTCCCTTTGGATGTTTGCTCAAAATAAAAATAGATCTATTCAAACATTGAAATGTGCGGCTTTCTTCTCCTTTTGTTGAAACATTGTTTTAATATAACAAGTGTAAAATAAAAATAGTGTAATTAAAGGAGCAGAAAAGATATTAGGTGTGTTATTATTAATGATTTTAAGTAGTAATAAACATAATGAACATTTGAAGTTGGACTCCAGAAAAGAAATAATTGATGTGAACTAATGAATTTAAGTAAAGATTACTAATGTACTCCTGATCTGTCTGCTGTATCCAATTAAGATTCTGTGTTAATACAAATTAATATCTTTAATTTCACATTGTGTAAAAACTGAAATGCTTTAAGGCAACGAGTTTCCACAATTTTCTAGTAAAGTCAACTAATTGTGGCTGAGAGCGTAGAGGTGAGAGCCAGGACATCTTTAATGTGAAGATCTCTGAGAGGAGAGGAAGAGGAAAGGAGGAAGAGGAGGAGGAGCGGAGGGGAGCACAGGCTGAGAGGAAGGGAAGTAGAGGTGGATGGAAAGGAGGAGAGGAGGAGGAGGAGGGCCCCTGTTCTCCATCAGTGTCTCTGAGATCCTTTGAAATGGGATCATTTAGAGGATGTTTGTTGTTATGATCTGATTTATGTTCTATATCAGAGCAGGAGGGCAGCATGGTGGCGCGCTGATTAGCACTGTTGCCTCACAGCAAGAAGGTGCTGGGTTTGAATCCCCCACCGGGGCCTTTCTGGGTGGAGTTTCCATGTTCTCCCCGTGTTGGTGTGGGTTCTCTCCAGTTTCCTCCCACAGTCCAAAGACATGCAGTCAGTGGGGTTAGGTTACCTGCTGAGTCTAAACTGCCCACAGGTGTGAGTGTGAATGGTTGTGTGTCTCTCTGTGTTAGCCCTGTGACAGGCTGCTGACCTGTACAGGTGTACCCTGCCTCTGACCCCTGACAGCTGGGATAGGCTCCACCCCCCAGTGAGCATGAAAAGCAGAAGAATGGATGGATAAGACAAGGAGTTATTTAGTTAATCATCTATTGTCACCCCATCTCTTTAAAAACATGTTTGTGTGTTAATCAGTAATGTTCTAAAGAGAACCATGTTTATTTTATTAAAAAGGATTTATACATAGAACCTGTTCCTTTACAATAGCTAAGACTGTGTGTGTGTGTGTGTGTGTGTGTGTGTGTGTGTTTACTTGCAGTTCTTCTAATGTCCACTAGAGGCTCCTATTGTGAGCTCCTCTGCTCCAAAGGCTGGAGGGAGTTTACAGCAGAGACACTCGGCTGATACTCAGAATTATTGCATATGATTCAGAATAATGATATATAAATGATTGAAATGCTCAGTGTTGAAATATGGATGTAGCCAGTAAAATGTGAAGAATGTGATTAAAATGTGATTAAAATGTGTGTTTGTGTTCACCTGTACCACACACAGCAGCACAGGGATGAAGTGTTTGCAGTCACTGATAAATTATTTCCCTTATTACTGATTTCCCTTTGTTTTCCTACACGTTACTGATTCAGTTCACCTTTTGTGTCTGACCTTTTTTAACCTGCTGATTTTGTCTGATTTGGCTTGTGAAGCACTTTGAAAATGGATTGTGAAAAATCCTCTGCTACATTATTGTTACTATCATTATTATTTTTATGTGTGCGTGTCTTGTTTTCAGCTCTGTGCTGAACAACAATCACGGCTTCTCCCAGTTTAAACAAAGATCTGAGACGTTTCAGGAAAACCAGGAAGTTTATCCTGTTATCTTGGAAACCAAAGAGGAATTTTTCAGGAGGTTTTCTGGAATAATTCCAAAGCCTTTTTTTCTTAATGGAACCACGGCAATGCTGACTTCTGCTTTGGCCTTAAGAACATCATTACTCTATTAAAGCAGCCACAATCTAATAATCTTTGTCACATGAAATATTTGTGTTTGGAGACACTAAAATTGTGGAGGAGCAAAATAAAGGGATTATTTTTGCTCCAATGGGAAATAACTGACCTTAATCAAGTTCCAATAAGCAGCACACTAACCAGAATAAGTCAATACTAAAGATCCTTTGAAGCCTTTGTGTTTCCAAAACAACAATAAGTGAAAGTGTGTGATGTGAAGATGCTTCCTGCTGGAGGGAGAGTGGATGTGTGCTGTGGGAATGTCACACTGAAACTTAGAGCCCTGATTTTGGAAGGAATGTAGAAAAAGGCGGGACAGGAGAAAAGATGTGTGCAAATACAGCTGAAGCTGGAACCACAATGAGATCAGAGAACAAATAATGTTGGCACAACGTTTGAGGTCAAATGTTTGTGTGTCACAGTTCAAAGGTCATCTCTTTAAGTTCTCTGCTCTAAAGAAAAGCGCAGGAAGAACAGCTGAGGCTGAGGCTGCTGCTGATGGGCATCCATCTAAAACCAACAAACCACTTCTCACATTTCAACTCTCGCTCCACAATAATGACAAGAGGCGCTCCTTGTGCTCGTCTTGGTGCCATCGTGTTACTGTAACACTGACCTGCTAAATATATTTGTGCTTTGCTTTCAGGCTTTGTTTGTCGTTGGAGAGGATTCGGCTTTTCTCTCTTCCCAGCAGGAAGCTGTTTTTCCTGCTCTGATCTAAGGAAACGGATTCTCTCAGAGAGTCCTGCTGTCGCCTGCTGATGTGATCAAACCTGCTGTTTCCCATCAGCAGTGTGGAAATCCCAGCTCGTCTGCCGAGCCACAAACACGAGTGCGGCGTCGGGGCTCTAAAATCTCAGCCGGACGTCTCCGAGCTGTGACTGACACAAACCTGATGGGCATCCATCATGGCTTCCTTCAAAGTGCTCCTCTCTGCACTGACTCTGACTCTGCTGGCTCTGACTGTGGACTCCTCGTCTGCTAAAAACTCTTTGAGGCTTTTAATGCTGCTGTGAGCTTTCAAAGCAGCTCGCAGTGATGCTGCATGGCTGATTGTAGAGAGCACACTTTGAATCAAACTAACTGATGTTTTCTTCTGACAGGAAGCTCCAGCAACTCCAACTATGACCTGTCAGCTCAGGCTCTAACACAGCTCTACAACTCTCCAGTACAAAGAGCTGAGAGGATGAAGAGGCCACTGGAAGGACTTCATCTATACTGGGACCAATCAGCCACTCTGGAGTTCACCCTGTCCACATCAGTCACAGCCAAAGCTTCATAAAACAAAACCTCCAAAGGACACAAAACTCAGTGGGTAACCAACCCAGGACCATGACAGGCTCAACGGTTCGGGGCGTCCTTTGTCATGTTTGTGATTGATAAAGCTCCAGATGTTTGATTGGAGGACAGGTGTGGACTGCAGGCGCCCAGTTTAGCAGCCAGACTCAGTCCAGCCTCTCTAGAACACACTGTTTAGTTTGTTGGTGAGGCATCATATGCTGCCATCCAGACGCCTTTTTATTCTGTTTGCTATAAACAGCAAAAAGCCTCAATGCATCATTCTGATGACTTTACTGTTGGGACTCAACTGTACAAATATGATGAGATTCCTGAAAGCAAGAAGATGTGTTTGTACCTGCACTGAGACTCAGTGATGCTTCACATACAGGCTCAGACTCCACACTACAATCACATATGCTGGAATAACAAATATTATTGACATGATTCTGATGGCGGCCATCGTGAACATCAAACATCTCCATCCTCAGACGTGTCTTTGTGTTGCAGAGTCACATTAGATGATGGCTCTCAGCGGCTCGTCCATAAAGGAGCTGGATATGGATGATCCTCTCAGACGGTGGTGACTCATTAATGTTATGGGCAGATGATTGTGGTGGATGAAGAGGTGGATGCAGCTGGGTGGTAAAAACTGCTGGCAGAGGATGGAGGCAGTAGATGGGAAGTGTACGCTGGAGGTGGAGACTGAATGTGCAGCTACATGGCTGTAGGAGGTCTTTGACTAACTGATTATTAATTGATTATTATTGATAATCTTCTCTTCATAAATGGATGCTGAGAGCTGTTGTTGCCTTGCTGTCTTTCCTCTGAAGTGCTGACAGGCTGAAATGGCATGGCTGCCAACAGCAGCATCTGTAGAGTCAAAGACCCGGAGGAGCCGTTGCTCCGGGGAGTTCATTCCTGCCAGCGTGTCGCCCTCAGCCCCTCACCTACCTGCTCCAGCTGCAGGCCCTGTGTATGAGCGCTGTCTGCTGTCTGACCCACTCACAGTTACATCGTCCACTCTCAGATATGGCTCCAGTTCATCCACGCGCCTTTCCAACAAACTGATTCTCTTTGTTTTCCAACACATTTCTCCTTCATTCACACATTTCCTCCATGAACTGAAGCATTTTAGTGATTCTTCTGACATGAAGTGGAGTGAACTCTTCATCTCATCCATTTCCTCGTCGTTGTTGGCTCGTGTTTCCTTTGGTGGCGTTTTAGACACTCAAACAGATTTACGTGGTAGGAAGTTCCTTCCAGTGTCTCATTTTCAATCTGCCAGTCCGGTACACAGCCAGGCTTTACTTTGCTCATTTTAGTCCTCTCATCATTTCAGGACTGAGTCTGTGAACACGTTTCAACATGAAATGTAATCAGATTACAATCAGACTGTCTGCAGCTGCCTTTAAAAAGTCCCTTAAAATCCATTTAGTTCACTTTGAGAGTCTGAGAGTCATTTCATCTTCACTCAGATATTCATATCATCTCCAAGATCCAGCTGTGACACACATTTATCCATCAGTGTGACCAATCAGTGATCAGTGTGTTCTGTGTCTAAAGCTTCATAGAGATGCAGCCCCTCCCCTCTCTGAGCTCATCCAATCAAACTGCACGACAACAGTTTAAGACAAATGATGGAAAATGAGAAGCAGCCGTTATAGAAGGTAGGTGACGTCTGCTTTGTGTGTAAATGATGATTTTATAGCTGTACGTTAAATAATGCTGATGCAGCAGACTGGGCTAGTGTGGAGGAGTGTGTGTCTGTGTGTGTGTGTGTGTGTGTGTGGGGGTGTACAGAGAGACAGCAAACAGAGAAGCTCCTGTCTCTTTAAGAAACACTCCCTGTCATGTGACTTCCAGTAAGAGAGAACTGAAAGTATTCAGAGCTCAGACTCCATCTTACAGTCAGAGCAGGAGGAGGAAAACCAGGTGAGTGTGAGTCCAACCTTCTTCTTCTTCTACTGTCAGAGTCTCTGAGTAGTGATGGTGTGATGAGGCTCCGTGAATGTGTGAGTCTCTGCAGCCAGCTGCTTCACCGAGAGCCTGATCACACAAAGCCCCGTTTAACAGCTCATTCAGGAGAGCTGACATCTGCTGGACATTTGATGTACTGCATTCCTGCTGTTATGATACGTGTTGTCTGGAGGATCTTTTAGTATAATTATGCAATGATTACGTCACAGTCTCCATTTGAGGTATTGTAGGTAGACTAAATAAATCTACCTACAGTTCAGCTGTTGTATATCAGTGAAGTATTGTGTGTAGACAGTGTGTGGTGTGTGTTTGTGGATAAACATTTACAGGAAGTGCTTTGGGTGTGGGTGGGCGGTGTTTTATTGATTTTTATCAGGAATAATTATTTTACAGTGTTGGGGCTCAGACAGAACACTTCTTCTGTTTCCCGCGACATTTTCACCAACTCGAGTCACATAATGAGGCCCCTTTAACACGAGAACTGCATGAAAACGACACTTTTTGAAAACGGGGGTACTCGCACATGCGCAGTTGCGGCTCTTACTGTATATCCACCCCGACAACTTCCGTCATTTGGAAACGCCCCATTTGGTCGACACAGGCCTGAGGCTTTAGTATCAGCTGTAACATCACTATCTCTGAGCGTCTCTGTGGACTGAAGAGGAAATAAGGATCCATTCATTTAATGCTGAAGAGTCTGCAGAAGAGTTTAGTACACAGCCGTGAGTGTGTGTGTGTGTGTGTGTGTGTGTGTGTGTGTGTGTGTGTCAGTCTGTGTGTGCTCTTGTACAGACCTGTTTGTCTGGTTGTTGCTCTGCTCTCAGTCGGTGTTGCTGGTTTCTCTCTCAGACTGACTGAAGATGAGTGGTTTGGAGGAAGAGGAGGGCAGGGCAGAGTCTCCAGGATCCAGCTGTCTGTCTATGAAGAGTGATCGGTCCAAAGATCATCCTCCACACTTCAGTAATGAAGCGTCAGACACAAAGTAAGAGCCTGTTTGTGCTGTAAATGTGAAGATGATTGATTGAGCAGGAATCAAAATGCTGCTGTCTGTTAGATCAGCTTCACTGAACTGTTGCATTCCCACTAACACAGCAAAGCTTCAGTGAGGATCAACATCAGGTTATTTTCCCACAGAGAAACTAGTTTGGACTGAAAACATCATCAAAGTCACTGAGAAACACAT
>JAMQGT020012977.1:0-19951 GCA_024447675.2 Pterophyllum scalare | reverse complement strand
GTGAGCCCTCTTCGGAGGAAACAACAGAAAGTATGTATACCAACAGTAGAAACAATACAGTTTGTATTTCCTTTAACTGACCACGTTTTTCCCATTTTAATGCTTGTTGCTTTGCACTGTGATTTGCTCTGTGATGCAAATAATGGTTAAACCTTTTCACCTCTCAGTGATCAGATGTGAAATGAAACACTTCCTGCAGCCAAGAAGCTCCGCCCACCCCCAGCTCTGTCAGAAAGCTTTTGGATGCATTCAGGAATACTCCGACACTTTGACACTGAGACCATTCTTGTTAACTTGGGGCAATAATGAGAGCATGGACTCTAATCGGGAGAAACTCGCAGTTTCAACACCAAAAAATAAACCACCAAAAACTGAATGTCAAATTGGAAAATCTTAAATTTACGGAATTCATCAAGTGTTGTAAGCTGGCTTTTATTGGTGGTATTTGAATGTCCCGTTTTAAGGAAAGCACCATGAGCTTTGCTCTCAGTCACACCAGATGTGCCCTCACGTCCATAAAGTTACCACTGGTCTAATTCACTTTAATTTGGTGGCTCACTACTCCAAAATCTCTAATTTCTTTATATTTTACAGGAAATAGGTGCAGCCATTTATTGAAACATACATGAATGCATTTTATAAGGTTCAAAATGTAGCCTGAAAGCCAGTATATGGTATGACCTCCTTTATTCTTCAGCACAGTCTGATCTCTCTGAGGCAGCCTTCAGTAATTTCTGAAGTAGTCTTAAGGAACAGTCCTCCAGGCTTCTTGAAGATCATCCAAAGCTCTTCTTTGGATGTTTCTGCCTTTTGTTGCATTCTCTGTCAGGATGCTCCCACACTGCTTCAGTAATGTTCAAGTCTGGGCTCTGGGAGGCCAATCCATGACTGATAGTGTTCCATTGTGTGTTTTACTGCTTTTACTGCATTGCCAGCATGTTTGATACTTTTCTGTGCTGATAAATGAATTGAAATCTCAGCACCAGTGGATGAAACACAGCCCCAAACCATGACAGAACCTGCACAGTTTTTTACAGACAGCTGTAGACGTTCACTGTTGCACCTCCCTCGTGATCTCCCCCATATAAATCGATTATAATTTGAAGAAAAATGTCCCATTTGTGCTCACCCCATTGTTAAGTGCCATTTTTGAGTAATTCATAGTTTATGTGTAAGAGCCTTTAAAAAATTCCAAAAAGCAAGATTCATGTGTATCAATCAGTTTATCTTCAGTACACATTTCTGAGAATGCACATCTGTCTGATGGTGGACGGACAGTTGGGACAATACTGTCATGCAAATTAGGTTTGACACCAGGGAGCAGAAGTGGCAGAAGGCGATGGGTGTTCATATTAATGCTGATGACACGTTATAAGCTACCTTTAATAGGCAGCTTTTAAAATAATTTTATAATGGATAAAAGTGGAACTTCATGCAGAACTTCTAACAGGAGACTGAAAAGGGAGAAAGTTTGGATTGCTCAGTGCTGCACTACTTTTTTAAAAAACCCTATTTATTTATTTACTTATTTATTAAATTCACAAAAATAAAGTGATCAAAAAATTTTTTGGTGATTTGCAGTGGAAAATGTGTGAAAGGTCATACTGACTAAAAATTTATCAATCTATCTTAGATTTTCAAAACTTGTTCCACCATTGGTTACAGCTTTGTTTTAGACAGTGAAAATACTTCAGTATGAAATGTTAACAAAACATTTGTGAATCACAGAAGTCAATGTTTTTGTGAAGAAAGCACCACCTCTTGGTGACGCTCTGCAATTGAGGGAAAGGCGTGTGTTCATGCTGGAAAGTAGATATGCCCAGGAGAAGGAGGGGGACTTCCAGTCAGCTAACAGCCGGCTGGGAGTGGCAACTTTACGTGGCTGCATCTGTACAAGGGATGTTGATATGTTATGAATATAATGCAATGTCCTGCTTTCCCTTTCCCCCTATTCGTTCTTCATATGTTTGAGCAGTGAGGAGTCTAATACGGACCAACAGCTGCCAGTCAGACAGCAGTGGCTTTCTGGAGGAGCCATTTATACCATTGGTCCCTCATTTGGCATCACCAGGACTTGACATCATCAAGGTCTGCTCACTTACTAATGCATACTCACTTTTCTCACAGTCCTTCAAGTTTATAGAGGTGTATAATTTCTATCACTGACACTAGACCATAGAATGTGCTAAGTTACTGAAATTTTAAGTACATTTAGAGTAATTGAATGTTTGGATGTTTGACTGTCTGTATTACCTGTTTGTTTGCAGGCTCATTCGGGGTTGTCAGAAAGGAACAGCGATAGTCAGGGCAATAAGAAACCAGGATCTTCTCCTTCTTCCCCTCATACTGACAAATTTCCAGTCTTTGCCTCAACAATGACCTCTTCTGTGGCTGATAAATATCTCCCTTCCCCACCTTGTCTTTCACCAGATCCTTCCATAGTCTTGAGCTCTCCCATAACTCCTGCCTCGTTCTCAAATTGTGACCTGCAAATTGCAAATACTGAAAAACCACCAAATCAAGATCAGTCTCCACCTACTTGTCTACCTGCATTGGAGTGTGAAAACCTTTCTCCTTGTTCTTCCTCATTCAAATTGCAAAAGATAACTCAATGCCAATCTTTAAGTCTCCCTTTCCATACCCCAGGTACATCATTTTCACCTACTTCCTCTCAAGTGCAGCCTGCCTCATCGATTAGAGGCTCAGAGGAAATTCAATCTGTGGATAGGAGTGCTCCATCCACCAGTCCCTCAACACTTTCCCATGACTCTCAAGGCAAAACATCTTCTCTAGCTTCTTGTCTTTCTCCAAATGTGGACAGTCAGGTGTATGAATCCATTGCTATGTCTTCTACACAGCCTGATTCCTCTAGGAGTTCATGCACACAGTCAGAAGGGACTAAATTGTCTTTGTATGAAAGCCCAATCTCTTCTTCTGGTTGCATATCATCTGTGCTTCCCTCTTCTTCTGATTTACCTCATTCTGCCATTAGTGAGCGCTTTTCTCCACCCACTTTAGTCTCTCCCAAATTAATCAAGTTCACTGAATACACTCCAGAAAACAACAACAATTTATTTTTTTCCCCAGACTCTGATGGACAAAGTTTTTCTATCTCAACTACTGGTAGACAAAATGAAGATAATGGCAGTGTCTCTGTATTCTCTTTTCATTTGGATGAAGCTAATCCATCACAACCAGTTTCCTCCCTTTCTTGTAAACTTTACATCCCAGATTGTCAGCCTGACATGTCGTCACAATCAAATTATCCAAATGATCTGATAGATCCAGCTGCAGGAGGAATTTCAGACCTGCCAGAGCAGCTTGCCACCAAACAGAATAGTACAGTCTTGCCCCAAAAGAACAGACAGTATTCTTACAGTGATAACACTGGCCCTGCACTAGTCTGTCAGATCCAAAATATTACAAATGTTAAGATGGATGATATCTCGTTGAAAACATTTCAGATCGATGAAAAACAACAGGGGGAGAATGAGAGACACAGCAGCATTGTGCAGGCTCAAGAAGATGTTGCTTCTTCAAAATACACAGAAACTCCTGCTGCTCTATCAGAAAGTTTTACATCAGTTTCTGAAGAAGTAAACAGCCAAACAGAAATGGATAAACTGGTAACCTCTTATAGTTTGCATGATGAAATTTCAGCTAAAGCAAAAGAGAAAGGTACTATAAAAATCTGTCAAAAACAAGTTATATGCACAGAAAGTGAATCTCCTGGAAGTTATATATCTTTACGTGATCAAGTTGCAGAGCCACACAATAAAGCTGAAAGAAACCCAAAGAATCTCATTGAGATTGAGAGCTTAGATCTGGCGTTTGAAACCTCAGTAGATGGCTCAGATAGTGAAAATGTAGATATAGATGCCTTTTTTCAGCAGCTGGATACTGAAGGGCGAGTCTATTGGGCGGAACCTATCCAGTTGTCCAACCCAACCCCTGAAGCATCAGGAAGCTTTGAAACCTCAGATGGATCTCCTGGAGATTCATTTTCGATCCACAAGCAAAGTTATGCCTTTACCTATGTCATCCTCAGAAAATACAGACAGAGGGCAGACTTCAAGAGATCCAACTGCCTCCTTGGATGTATCTTCCTCATTAACTCTTGCTACATCCACATCTCAGGCTGCTATCCCAAATATCAAACCATCAAATCGTTCTGTTTCTGTTCAAATGTCTTCATATCTGTCTTCTCATATTGTCCACAGAAAGGATGTTCCTATATGTGACTGAGTCAAAACATACTCGTCTCCCTACCGTTCTACCTTTAGACACTTCCACTCCTGTTCGTGCTGTCCAGTCATGGACAGACCTGCAAATTCAGAGGAACGCTCTAATCAAAAACTTGTCATATGGTTCTCTTCATGCTATTCCTAACAAAGCAAATGTATCCATGAGTTGTCCAGGAATCACACACAAACCAACACACCCAGAGATCTTCTCTTCATCTCCGTCTTTCTTTCTCTTGTCTGATAACTGGAAATCACAGGAGACCATCCCTGAGATGGCTATAAATTCTGAGACAGAGTCAGTATCTGTAGATACCGGATTGTGGGCCTGATGAGCAGGAAGAACGGGTGAATAGAAATGGCAATGAAAAGTGAGAGAAAACTTTGGGAGGGTAGTCAGACAGCCACCATGGCATGCTGCTGCTCCTGTGACCATCACTGTACCTGCTGCATTCAAAGGAGTTACAACAAGGAATCCACTTTGGGAAACAGTCTTGTAAGTAATACCACAGTCAAGTGTTTATCATTACACACACACACACACACACACACACACACACACACACACACACACACACACACACACAAAAGATACAACACCTGAAGGAGAAGGAAAAAAAATAAGAAAAAAACAAAGATACACACACAATGTTGTTGTACGTAAGTAGAATATTTGGTTATCTGCACTTTACTTGAGTATCTATTTTTCTGAATTAGCTTTAACCCCTACATTTTTATACAAATATCTCTACTTTCTAGTCCTTACATTGTCAAAACAGGCTTGTTACTTTAGCTTTGAGACATTTGAATGCAGTCATTATTTCACATCACTTTCCAACATCAAACCAATTTGAACTGAAATGGAGGAAACAATAACATGTTAGAAGACAGTCCTGTTGGTGTATCCATCAAAGTACAAAGAATAGACTGTTGACTTTGATGAAAGAGGTAATAAAAACAAACAAACAAACAAGTAAACATAATTTATATGTCATTAATAGCACTATACTCAGTTGTTAAAGTGGGTCGGAACAATCTGGAACAGCATTTTTGTGGTTGTGGTCCTTCAGCATTATCTAGCGCTAGAGGAGACCAGTTGGCATAAAAGGTGCAATAGATGTATTTCTCAGGGAGATAATGTGAGATAGCTTCACTTAGAGATAGAGAAAGCTGTAAAGACAGGACAGAAGGGCTAGAAGAGAATTATTTCTAAAAGTAAGGACTGCTAATGATATTCAATGATGTTCAATAGAGTTCAACAGAGTTTTTAATCAGATATTCGATCTATACATGACCTGAAGTTATGTTTTGTTTTTCACATTGTGAAACATCTTGTAAAATTTGTAGATGATACTATCCATGTATTAATTGTGTTATTTGAAGGTTGCATGAAAATACTAGGTAGTTTAATGTAGGCTAAACTGGTTAGTTTGTACTGTGGTGAATTTACAGTAATGCACTGTATTAGACTGGTGCAGAGAAGTTGTGGTGTTCAAGATCAATGTTAGGCTACATCAAGGGTAGCAGACATCAATTTGAGTTCAAACTGACGCTGCTGAATTGATTCACTCACTGAATTCCAACTTTATATTGTCTCTGTGTTTTGATGAATTGAGTTGTAGTAAATCTGGGAGCAGCAGCAGCAACACATGTCAGTTGACTGTAGCTAGTGCACAAATGTACTTCAGCCTGCAATGGAAAGTGTTGTGATTTATTTCGAAGTGAGTCTTTTCCCCACACTGACTCACTACCAGTGATCTTAGGGTTCATACACCTGCCAAATCCCACTTTTACCCGTGGTTAAACTCATTTTCCTGCTCAGGTGTGGCAAAGTCCATCCATCAGAAATATAGGAAACTGCAATTAGAGCTATTTGTCTTTGTTTTATTAATTCCTTATTTTTAATTGTTATGACAGCCAACCTCTATAAGACTCGCTGTATTATCTTCCTCCTGTAAGACTATGAGGTCCTTTTGCTCAGAAATTAACACCGACATACTCATATAGGCTTTAAAAATCTATGAGGAACCAATGGAACCCTTAAGGAACCAATTTAAGAAAAAAAGAAAAACAGCAACAACAAAAAACACCAGATGCTTAAAAGACTAGGACAAATGTCACTCCCAGTGGAGGTAATGTTAACAATGTTGATTAAACAGGTAGCACTAATGTTACTAATGTGAAGCAAGAGTCCAAAAAAGCAGGCTGTTGTGTCACTGCATGCAGAGGTTAAAAGTTATTACTTTTGTTAAAGTCGTCTGAGATTTTTCCTCATTTGCATTTTTTTTTCTGAGTGGCTGCAGGCCATTTAGAGGGAGTGTTATCGAGAGAAATTATTCTCAGAAAGGTGACAAATGTACATTGTACTAAATGTGTATAATAATTTGTAGAGAGAGAGACCGGGGGGGGGGGGTGTATTTTAAAGGTAACTGCCTTTGTTCTCCATAGTACTCTCTGGATGAGCTGGAGGAGATGATGCTCTGTCTGCGACAGTTTTGCTCTGTGCTAAGTAACATGGAGGAGCAACTCTCTGAAGATCAGGCTGCCGTGTACAGCTGTCTCTCTGACCAGGACAGGTACAAACAATAACTTATAAAATTCCATTTGGAACCTGACAACAGGCTACAGGTTCTACCAAAGTTTCATCAGTCAGCAGCCCGCTTGAAGCCCCTCTGGGAACTAAATTAATCTTGTTATTTAACAAATACATTTGTGAAATTGATGAAATATACATGTATAGAATCACCAGTCAAATCTGATGAAAACAAAGATTTTAAAGAGCTGTTTTCCCCCATGGAAGTTACACTCTTACCACCATCTTTACTATTACAGAATTCTTTGAGTGTTTCGTGTTTATTTATTTATGTATTTTTGACCCCTCATCAGATCTTGGTTAGTCAGGTTTGTGGTTCAATCTGTGGATCACCTAGTCCTTGGGCAAGATACCCTAAAACCCCAAAATGTCCAAATGAATCCGTAACTATGGAGTGGAAGGGTGTGATATGTAGAAAGTGCTTAATGGCTTCAGTGACTTTCAGCATCAATATGCAATATCACGCACCAAACAATAAATGTGCAGCTCTTCCTACACACCTGTTTCCTAAGGGGGGGGGAGCTGATGTGGATGGGTGTGTGTCTTTGTACCTTAATCTTTGTGTGTGTGTGTGTGTGTGTGTGTGTGTGTGCGCGTGCTTAGAGAGAAGGTTCGGGACCTTGAAGAACTGAGACGTGCAGTAAAACAAGAGGCTGGTGAGCTGGAGAAGCAGTTAAAAGAACTGGCCTATGACTATGATGAAAGCTTGAAAATGGTAACACATTTAGTGAAAATAACGTTTATCTACTGAGACAGATAGGCAGACATACTGTTTTTTTTTTTAATTTTATGTTTTCTGATATTCTGTTTTTGAGTAGAAGATGCACAGATTGTTGGACGAACAGTCTCTCCTCTGCTCTCAACTTAAAGTTTTTCTACCTGGAACAGTGTCCATATCATCAAGTCCTATCCCCAACAGGACAGTAGCCACTCAGTGCTGTTTGCTACCGTTGTTCCCTCCAACTGACATGCAGTGTAGCCACATCTCTGATTGGAAAAGCTGGAAGAATCTGAAACCTGGACTGGGTTCCAAAAGACAGTCATCTCCTGGATCTGAGAGCATCTGTGAGGATCAGGGCGGTTCTCCCACCAAAGCAGACAAGCTAGATATAGTAGGCTTCTTGCAGAGAGTAAGAAAAAATTCCCATTCTTATGTTCTTATGTACAGATAAATAATATCATTCTGTGACCAAACAATATACCTATTTAGATTATTAAAAGTATGTCCATTCCCAGTATATTATGTTTTTAATGCTATATCAAAGTCATGTATATCCAGACTAGACCAGCCAAAGGCATTGCTATAGCCAGAATTTGAAAATGAGCATTGTGGGAGATACCAGGTTGGTATCAAAGTCATAGCATTGTGCCCTGATATGGACAGGACTGACTGTATTTGTGGACAAAATGGTACCCTTCTATTAAAGAAAACCCCAAAATGGTTATCGAAACTGACAAAAGTAATAATGAATAAAAATATATGGAAAATTAACTTTTGAAAATCAGATATTGCTTTTTGCATATTAAAAAAAAACACTGGCCAAAAATAATGGTATCCCTAAAAGAAAATTGACAATAAGTTGATCATAGGGACATGTTTAATTAAGGTATGTCCTGTAATTAGCATCACTGGTGTCTTTTAACTTGTAATCAGTAAGTCTGCCTATCTAAGGGATGAAAAGTAGTCACTGTTCTGTTTGGGATCAAGGTGTGTACCACACTGCACATGGACCACAGAAAGCTAAGGAGACACCTGTCTCGGGAGGTGAGAAAGACAATTATTGACAAGCATGTTAAAGGTAAAGGCTACAAGACCACCCAAGCAGCTTGATGTTCCTGTGACTACAGATACACATATTATTCAGAGGTTTAATCCTTTATTACCTACCATAGAACAAGTCTGCCAGAGCTTATCTTTACATTTTTATATGCTAAACCACAGAAAATGTACTTTGAGAGTGTTCACAACTTCATTTTTGAGATGCACTAATTTTATAAACTGTAAAAACAAAAAACATGTCTATTGTGCAAAAGACAGCATGTGCATCAAAATAAACTATTTAAAATAGTGTAATGACAGTTCTAAGTGTCCCAGGAACATATAGAGAAAGGTACAAAGTCAAATATTATGGTTCAATAGCACCAGTGGAACTGTGATAGGCAAAATAATGTCACTTCTTGTTATTGCAGTTAGTGGCTCACATGAAAACCACTCAATAGTTCATGCTGACAATGTGATGATGGATATTCATACCCAGTAAGTACAGTTAGCAGATAATCAGATTGGATTATAATGTTTTTGTTGTGTGTACTGTTTTGCAAACCCATTAGAAGATGGAAACAGTGCTCTGAGACAATCTGTTATAAGTGCAGCTCCTCTGGTTTACAAAAAGAATTATTTCTTTGTTTTATTTGGTTCCAATTCTACCAGCTTTAAAAATAGATCTGCAAATGGAATTGTGGGTGTGCCAGCCGGTCAAAGGGTTAAGGTCCTTCGGACTGTGGCCAACCTCCCTGGACTTGGCTGCAAGAGGAAAATTAATTACAATTTGAGAAGGATAATACAAATGGTAACCAAAGAGCCCAGAACAACAAGAAATTAGAGGTGAACTCCAAAGTCGACTGACATCAGTGTCAGGTCACAACATCCGTGGTTGTTTGAGCCAAAGTGGACTTAATGGAACACGACCAAGAAGGACACCACTGTCGAAAATAAATCAAGAAAACACAAGACTGGAATTTGCTAATATGCATAAGAAACCACATAGCTTCTGGGAAAAGAACTGTACCTACTGTGAAACACGGAGGAGGCACACTTGTGTTCTGGGGCTACTTTGCTGCATCTCGCAAAGGGTGTCCGAATCTGTGCAGGGTACATACAGCTAAAATCACCCAATAATAGCTAAGAACAAAACATTGGCTGTTCTGAAGTGGATTTGATCTAAATAGCTACATTTTATTGAACATCTGTGGAAGGAGCTGAAACGCAATCTGGAGAAGGCACCCTTCAAACCTGAGATAGCTGGAGCAGTTTGCTTTACAAAAAAATAATACCTGTTAACATGTGCAGAAGTCTCACTGAGAGTTACAGAAATCTCTCGATTGCAGTGATCTCCTCAAAAGATTGCGCAGCAAAGCATTAAGTTAAAGAGTACCACCATTTTTGTCATGGACAGTTTCAGTAGTTAGTTTTTTAAAAATAATTCTGTTGAACCACAATTCAAAAACAACATCTGATTGTCATTAGTTTCCAGTATTTTATTTATTATTAGTTTTGCCAGTTTCAAGTTATTG
The DNA here is from genome assembly GCA_024447675.2 of Pterophyllum scalare. Taxonomy (NCBI): domain Eukaryota; kingdom Metazoa; phylum Chordata; class Actinopteri; order Cichliformes; family Cichlidae; genus Pterophyllum; species Pterophyllum scalare. The sequence goes on along the minus strand of JAMQGT020012977.1, from coordinate 9,823 downwards.
CAGTGACCTTTGGGTTTTCCTTTCTTTAATGGAAGGATACCAACAATTTTGTCAACATCTGTAAATGTAGTTCTTCGGGCCAGTAGACCTGTTAAGACTCTCTAACCACGCAACACATTGAAACAATAATTTGATGTGATTCAGTCCTTGGTAACCCTATTCACTGAAAACGCCACACTGCTCTTTCTTGTAAGTAAGTAAGAAAAAATGTATTTGTATAGCACATTTCAGTGGCAAGGCAATTCAAAGTGCTTTACATCATAAGAACATCAAACAAATGTGCAGTAAAATCATTTAAAAGCATTAAAAACATCAATCAGGTACACAGCAAATCATCAAAAAATCAGAATCATCACACAAAATCGTAAAACCATCAAGCAGATACACATGATAATCATAGGGAGATGGTCAATGAGTAATTTTGTTTAGAGCAGCTTTCACCCGGATTTGTTTGTGGACTACTAATCAAAGGCAGCTCTAAACAGGTGGATTTTCAGCCTTGATTTAAAGGAACTTAGTGTTTTGGCTGTTTTGCAGTTTTCTGGGAGTTTGTTCCCGATTAAAGGTGCATAAAAACTGAAAGCTGCTTCTCCATGTTTGGTTCTGGTTCTGGGGATACAAAGTAGACTTGAACCAGAAGACCTGAGTGTTCTGGAAGGTTGATACGACGATAGTAAGTCTTTAATATATTGTGGTGCTAAACCGTTCAGTGATTTATAAACTAATAGAAGTATTTTAAAGTCTATTCTCTAAGCTACTGGTAGCCAGTGTAAGGACTTTAAAACTGGGGTGATGTGCTTTATTTTTCTAGTCTTGGTGAGAATGCGAGCAGCAGCATTTTGGATTAACTGCAGCTGTCTGATTGATTTTATTTTATTTTTTTGGAGGCTCGTACATTTTGATATTACAAGCCACTACCTTCATTGGGATTGAGTTATCAACATTCAAAAAATAATCAGTATATGAAGATCCTTTTGAAATGTAAGAGGTTTCCCAGGAATAACTGCAGTCAAGCACTGAAAAATACTGGGCACAATTTTCAGGCTCTTGTGCAGCTACAGTATGTGCTCAATACAAGTGATGTTACATGAAAAGTAGTACTGGAGTCTGAAAGTTGGTTTTGTATTGTATTGGAATATTGTAGTTAAGGAACAGCAGCAATACTATTATAATATTGTGGACAACTGTGGCTCAGGAGGTACCTGCTACTCTAGTCTGCATGTCAAAGTATCGGACAAAATACTGAACCCTGAATAGCTCCCGATGGATACATATGAATGTGTGCATGTGCGAATGTTAGACAAGGTGCTTGGGTATAGAAAAAACATGCTGGGAATGAGGCAGAATGGTGACCAGAAACAGTTCATGGGGTATGGAAACCACGCAAGAGGCAACACAATTCAGGGGTGCACCTGGGCCAAATAACCAGACCCAGGGGCTGAGGGTCACTGTGGAAATGAAATCATTCAGGGGTGTGCAGGGTGACCAGCGGGAAAGATGAATGGGTTCTGGAGGTCATGGCCAGTGGACCTGGCAAAGCAGTTTTAGGGGTTGACTGCGTGGGCTGCGGCAGAAGTGAAGCAGTTCTGGGGGTGGCCGCGTGGCCAGCAGTAGAGGGGAAGACACTCAAGGGGCCAGCCGCTGGGCCAGCTGCAAAGACAGAGACACACAGGAAGCTGACCAGTTGGCCAATTGCAAAGGCAAAGAGGAGGCCAGCAGTGAAGCTGGAGACTCTCAGGAGGGCGGCTGTATGGCTAGCGGCAAAGGTGAATCAGTTTGGGAGGATGGCCATGTAGCCAGTGCCAAAGATGGATGAGCTCTGGAGTGCAGCCACATGGCAAGCAGTGAAAACTTTCAGGAAGCTTGGTGGGTGACTGACAAAGGAAGCGACGGGACACCTCTGGCAGCCTGGCTGGTGACTGATGAAAAAGGCAATGGGACACTTCTGGTGCAGGTGACCTCAGACTCCTGGACTGAGGCTCAGGATACTCAAAAAACTTGGGCGGAGCAGGACCCATCGGCTCCGGACCCTCTGGACATTCAGGAACCACTGGCTTAAGACCCTCTGGACACTCAGGTGGAGTGGGATCCAATAGCTCAGGTAGTGAGGGCGCATGGCCATCTCCTTTGAGAAATAGGGCTACAGTAGCTCACACTTGCAAGATACTCAAAAGAATTAGGATACTTGAAGGAATCATGATACATGAAAGTTGCTGTGCACGGTTTTCCAAAGGCTCTTGACATGCAGTGGCTGGAGCCTCTGCAGATGATGCATGTGGCTCAGGTGGAGGACCAGATGAAACAGATATAGATGATGGCAGCAGATGATGCTGATAATGCAGCAGGTGATGGCGGCAGACCAGATGAAACAGGTGGCGGGGCACAGGATGATGCAAGTGACTCAAAAGACTCTGAGGATGTCAGATGGCTGACCAGGTGAAGCAGATAATGGAGATGATGGAGCAGATGCAGGCATTGATAATGCATGGCAGCGGGAAGATGCTGACAGCTGAAGGTGTACTGGATACAACAGATGGTTTGCTCTACAACAGAAACCGTCCCTTGAAGTAGTTGCAGAGAAACACAAACTGTCTGAGACACATGGTTTGAAATGTCCTTAGGGCAATCATAGCAATTCATGACTTTGTTATTCACCAGTGCAGATACACAACCTGGAAAATGACTCAATGGCTAAGAAACACTAAATGAACAGTTATTACATCTCTCCAGCTTAGAAAATGACATGGATTATCACAGTTTACTGACATTGAAACACGATGGGCATTGTCTCTTTCAACTGCCAGCTCAGAAACACAACATAAGTCATTATTTGCCGGCTCAAAAACACAATGTGAAATGTCGATACTGACAGGTCCAGGAAAACCACACAAAATGTTTTTATCTGCCATCTCTAAAACACAACACAAATTGTCCTTTTATTCCGGCAGATGAGAATTGCACAGAGGAGGGTCAAAATTAGTCCATTGTTAACAAGCACAGGACGGGAAACCCTATGTCCTCCGGGTAGAGGGGGCTAGGCTTGTTTTTGTTTGAGGTGCTCTTTGGAAGTGAGAAATACAATATAACCATGATCATCAACCAACACCAAGGCACTCACTTTTTATAGTAACATTTAAAATGCCTTTATTCTCATAGCACAGTCATGTATTACCGAAAAAGACGCCAATGCAGTTGGCATGCAAGCCTTCATTTGGGAGTAAGATTGATTTAATGCAAACACTAGCCATTTTGGCAGAGTGCAGGGGTTCTGGTGGCTACTTCATTTCTATGTCTTCGGTGACCTACACCAAATTCTTCATGAACTAGAAGAAGTTCCTAAACTGGCCACGTCACTCATTTTAAATCGAAAAATAAAAATAGGAGCCTTAAATTCAGGGAAACGTTTAAGAATTTTTTTTTTCAGATTAACTATTAAGCTTATGATACATTTTGTAATGATTAAGAAGTTGTATTTGAGTTTGGCATTAAATGTATCTGAACTAACGTCATTGTCTTGGAACATCATTTAATTGACATGAGATAGAGTTAAAATCTTGTTTTTACTGTAAATGCTGAAGACTCTGTATCCTGTATTTCAGCTGAAGGACTCATTGCATCATTCTGTGAACACAGACTCATTGGAATGAGAGGTAAGTTTTTATTACAGCACTATTTAGCTTGTGACAAGTAAAAAACAAAATTTTGTTTATATCTAATTAATGTCTTTTGTGCAAACTGGTGTCCACTAAAGAACCATCACCCTGGGTGTAACCACAGGTTGTCTCAAAACAAGACAACCTGTGTGAGTTGGTTCTGTCAGTTATTTAAGTTGCTCATAATTCCAGCTGTTCTTTTGTCATAACTTTTATGCTTTCCTGTTTTTCAGGTGTCAGGGATGCTGCATACACCTTATATGATACACACCTATGTTTTCTCAGTCGTCCTTTCTTTTAAAGCTTTATCATTTGAGATGTACAGTTTTAGTGTTTATGGAGTATTTTTTAATGTTTTTTTGTGACATGCCCATTTTACTGTGACAGACAAATGGGCCTGCTAGCAAGGCTCCTAAAGGAAAGGAAAGTGAAATGGTATAGCATAGAAAGTTTTGAGAATATAAGAATAAAAATGCTTGTTTACAAGATAAAGTATGACAATATAGATGTATTATTTAATTCAATAAATGTACTATGTTCCGTGAGTTCTTCATCTTAATTATATTAAAACAATAAACCTTAGATGAGTGAAACACATTGGTGTGATCTGTGTGTTTATATACTCTGTTAGTCTTTTTAAATTTGCTGAAGAGTTTTGGAGTAAACACTGCAACAAAAAACAGTGCACACATCAGACTTGAGTGGAATATAACCAATTGGAGTGCAATCTGGATCAAAACTTCAAAAGGCTTTGGTTTACTAAAGAATCAGGAGTGTTTTATTTGTTGTAAACTCACCTCCACCTGTTTATCTAAATGTACTGTGAAAGGTATAGGTAATGAGACAAAGAATGTATATTTTGGCTGATTACAAAGAGAAAGAAACAGATAGAAATGGTTAAAGTATTGTGCAACTGGCATAAAATCTGCCTGTTTCAATGAAAAAAAAAAAACCATAGAATCATAACCAAAAGAACAAAGCAGCATAATGTTTAATTTCAGAAATAATTTACATCCTATAATAAATGGCACGTTGACATCATAAATCAGAAAAGGGAGTTTCAACCTGCTGCTTACTCACAATTTAGTATTACATTGTAAGAATTTGGTAGGCAGAATTTGGAGATAAGCAAATGAATTCAAGGTTTAACCTGGGTTTAAGAAGGCAATGAACATCTGTGGACCAATCGTTTCTCTGGTTAATACTATCACCATTCCTGGTAAAGGTTAAATACCTTTCATAGATATATAATGTCTTTGAATTGTAATTTTATGTTTATTCTTTTCTTGCACTCAGACCCTTTTAACACTGCCAGGATTGCAGCTGAAAATGTGAGGCGATAATGGTGTTAAACATCATAAGAAGTCTAGATCAGTGATTTCTAAAATGTGGGCCAGCCGCGAAGGTACTGCATGTGGGCCACAGTAATAACAGAAATTCAGTTTCAAATGACTCACAAGTATGTACAGTTACATAAATGTATTTATTTATCTATATAAAATGTGAATTAAAACTGGTAATAGGAGGTGTTTAGTTTGAGATATTACTCATTACTCTGACCTAAATTTACTGCTCTTGTATTGATGTTTGTGTCTCAGTGGCAAGTGGGTTGGCATTATTACTTTAAATATAACTGGGTAGCACTTTCAATTTATAGCCAGTAGCCTGTGTTGTTTACTCTGAGCACAAGATCAACAGAGGCTGGGGTCTACCACACAAGGCAAGACCCCAGGTGCAGGCTGTGAAGAGATACCCCTCAGACAATCCAGCACATAACCCCAGGCTGCAAGATGCTAGCAGCCAGGGGATACATAGAATGCCATAAACAAGTGTCTGGCACAGTATACAGCCACACCCGGCACATGCGTCTTTTTAATCCAGCCCGCCAAAGATTGGTACAGAATTGCGCAAATCAAATCATATCATAATTATGATGGATGTAGAGGATTCTGAGAATTGCTACAACAAAACTAACACCAGACTTTGATGCACTGGCAAAAACAACACTATTAACACTAAAAGCAAATGTGGCTCCTCTGAATTTAGGGTGCTGGGGGGGGGTTCCCATAATGCACTGTTTCTTTTTATTCACCTTATTTAATTTGTTTATACTTCACTCTGTATTTAATCATTATTTATTAATGATTAAATATTTTCAAAATTAGGCTTAAAACTTTCCTTTATGGTCAAGCTTATAGTTAGGGCTGGATCAGACGACCCTGAACCACCCCTTAGTTATGCTGCTATAGGCCTAGGCTGCTGAGGGGGGTCCCATAATGCACTGTTTCTTCTCATTCACCTTTATTTACTTGTTTATACTTCACTCTGTATTTAATCATTATTATTAATCTCTGGCTCTCTTCTACAGCATGTCTTTTGTCCTGTCTCTCTTCCCTCAGCCCCAACCGGTCATGACAGATGACTGCCCCTCCCTGAGCCTGGTTCTTCTGGGGGTTTCTTCCTGTTAAAAGGGAGTTTTTCCTTCCCACTGTCACCAAGTGCTTGCTCATAGGGGGTTGTTTTGACGTTTGGGTTTTCGCTGTATTATTGTAGGGTCTTTACCCACAATACAGAGCGCCTTGAGGCAACTGTTTTGGCGCTATATAAATAAAATTGAATTGACTTGAATTGAATTGAATTGAATTGAATTGCATTGAAGTATTAAAACTGTAATGCTTTTCCCTAGCATGATCTTGTACTGGCCCAGCCCATCTGACAAATTTCAAAAAGTCAATGTGGGCCCATAGACAAAAAGATTGCCCACCCCTGGTATGCAGGAACATCTATGCCGAGTATGACCTGGAAGTCCCAAGGTCAGAATGGGATACGCCCCCAAGGGTGGTTGAGAATGACAGAGCCAAGATCCTGTGGGACTTGCAGATACAGATGGACAAACTTGTGATGGGTAACCAACCAGACATAGCAATGGTGGACAAACAGAGGAAGAAAACCGTAGTGATAGACATTGCAATACCAAGTGATGGCAACATCAAGAAGAAAGAACACAAGAAGTTGGATAAATACCAAGGGCTCAGAGAAGAGCTAGACATGATGTGGAAGGTGAAGTAACAGTGGTGCCCCTGGTAAACACTCGGGGCAATGACCCCCAAACTGGGAGAATGGCTTCAGCAGATTCCAGGAACAACATCCGAGATCTCTGGCCAGATGAGTGCAGTCCTGGGAACAGCTAAGAAACTGTGCAGGACAGCTCCCAGGCCTCTGGTAGAGGACCTGAGCTTGGAGGCCAAAGAAGCAGGGTATATCCTGCACAGGTCTCCAGTCTGTCACAGGGCTAACACAGAGAGACAAAGAACCATTCACACCTATGGGCAATTTAGAATCACCTAACCTCACTAACTATATGTCTCTGGCTGCAGATAAATCAGACAGGCAAAAAATTTTTTAAAAAAATCCCAATAATTATTTTTCATGTTGTTTTTCTATGGGCATGCTGAATCTTAAATAGTGGTAGCGAGATGCTGAGACCTATATACTGTAAGGACACTATTTACCAGTTTCTTTAGCTTGTATTTGAGCAACATAGGCTCATTTTCCTCCAATAGTGATTGCCCATTCGTTTCATTCTTTCCACTCTCACTTGGGAAGGATGCTGCTCTTTCACAGCTCTGATCTATGAGATAGATCTGTTTCATGATCTGTATTAAATTCAATTCAATTCAATTTTATTTATATAGCACCAAATCACAACATACAGTCGCCTCAAGGTGCTTTGTATTGTGGGTAAAGACCCTACAATAACACAGAGAACCCAACAGTCAAAACGACCCCCTATGAGCAAGCACTTGGCGACGGTGGGAAGGAAAAACTCCCTTTTAACAGGAAGAAACCTCCAGCAGAACCAGGCTCAGGGAAGGGCAGTCATCCGCTGCGACCGGTTGGGGCTAAGGGGAGAGAGACAGGACAAAAGACATGCTGTGGAAGAGAGCCAGAGATTAATCATAATGATTAAATACAGAGTGAAGTATAAACAAGTGAATAAAAGGTGAATGAGAAGAAACATTATGGGACCCCCCTCAGCAGCCTAGGCCTATAGCAGCATAACTAAGGGGTGGTTCAGGGTCATCTGATCCAGCCCTAACTATAAGCTTGATCAAAAAGGAAAGTTTTAAGCCTAATCTGGAAAATAGAGAGGGTGTCTGTCTCCCGAATCCAAGCTGGTAGCTGGTTCCACAGACAAGGGGCCTGAAAGCTGAAGGCTCTGCCTCCCATTCTACTCTTAAGTATCCTAGGAACCACAAGTAAGCCAGCAGTTTGAGAACGAAGTGCTCTATTGGGGTGATATGGTACTATGAGGTCTCTGAGATAAGATGGAGCCTGATTATTCAAGACCTTGTATGTTAGGAGAAGGATTTTAAATTCTACTCTAGATTTAACAGGGAGCCAATGAAGAGAAGCCAATATGGGAGAAATATGCTCTCTCTTTCTAGTCCCTGTCAGTACTCTACCTGCAGCATTTTGGATCAGCTGCAGACTTTTCAGGAAGCTTTTAGGACAGCCTGATAATAATGAATTACAGTAGTCCAGCCTAGAAGTAATAAATGCATGGATTAACTTTTCACCATCAGTCTGAGAAAGGATGTTTCTAATTTTATAAATATTGCACAAATGTAAAAAAGCGGTCCTACATATCTGTTTAATATGTGCATTGAAAGACATATCCTGGTCAAAAATGACTCCACGATTTCTCACAGTGTTACTGGAGGCCAAGGTAATGCCATCCAGAGTAACTATATGGTTCACCACCACGTTTCTAAGTTTTGCAGGGCAGAGTACAAGAACTTCAGTTTTATCTGAATTTAGAAGCAGGAAATTAGAGGTCATCCAGGCCTTTATGTCTTTAAGACATTCCTGCAGTTTAACTAATTGATGTGTATCATCTGGCTTCATGGATAGATAAAGCTGAGTATCATCTGCATAACAATGAAAATTGATGTAATGCTTTCTAATAATACTGCCTAATGGAAGCATTTACAATGTGTACATTCATCTGGCAAGTCACACACACACGCTGATGCTGTCCTGCGCACACGTCCATGCTTGGCCACCAGTATAAATCCTGCAGTTTCTGCTTAGTCCCCACGATTCCTTGGTGGGTCTCATGTGCTAGGCTTACAAGCTGTTTTCTTAGGGCCACAGGAACCAACCGTCGCTGAGGGCCCCTGTACAGTGTCACATCTTGGACTGAAAGTTCATTTCTAACAGAAAACTAAGGCTGAAGTATTGCAGGTAAGGAGTAAGCTGTCCTGGGCCATCCTTTTTTCATTTGTACTCTCGGGGCAGTAAGTTCTGGACCTACCTCACATGCCACAGTGAAATCCTTCACTGAGAGAGCTTTTAGTTCTGTGTTTAGCAGAGCCACCAATTCTGGCTCTCTCACTGGTTCTGCATTTTTTTCAGATGGAAGAGGCAGTCTGGAGAGACAGTGAGCAGCCTGATTTTGTGCACCAGGGTGATACGCCACATCATATGTAAAACACAGAAGTAATAATAATAAATGTAATAAATGTAGTCTGCTTGTAGCTCTGGAGGCCAGGCTTTCTGAATTGGAGACTCGGCTCCGCACCCTGGAAAATCCTATAGCTAGCCAGGCCCCTGTAGTCGGTGCGGACCATGGTAGCTTAGCCGCCGTTAGCTACCCCCCAGCAGATCCCGAGCAGCAGGGAAAGCAGGCTGGTTGGGTGACTGTGAGGAGGAAGCGTAGTCCAAAACAGAAGCCCCGGGTACACCACCAACCTGTTCACGTCTCTAACCGTTTTTCTCCACTCGGCGACACACCCGCCGAGGAACAAACTCTGGTTATTGGCGACTCTGTTTTGAGAAACGTGAAGCTAGCGACACCAGCGACCATAGTCAAATGTCTTCCTGGGGCCAGAGCAGGCGACATTCACGGAAATTTGAAACTGCTGGCTAAGGCTAATCGTAGATTTGGTAAGATCGTTATTCACGTCGGCAGTAATGACACCCGGTTACGCCAATCGGAGGTCACTAAAATTAATATTGAATCGGTGTGTGACTTTGCAAAAACAATGTCGGACTCTGTAGTTTTCTCTGGGCCCCTCCCCAATCAGACCCGGAGCGACATGTTTAGCCGCATGTTCTCCTTGAATCGCTGGCTGTCGGAGTGGTGTCCAAAAAACAATGTGGGCTTC
>JAMQGT020012976.1:0-95757 GCA_024447675.2 Pterophyllum scalare | reverse complement strand
TTGGCCGCAAAAGGAGGCCCTACACCATACTAATAAATTATTGTGGTTTAAAACCAGGTGTTTCAGTTTCATTGTCCAACCCCTGTACATGATGCAATTAAAAATGAGGAGTGGGACATCACGCGGCACAGCGAGCCCAAGGAGTTGGCCCTACTCACTGCAGCATGAGCCCCCCTTCCCCAAGAACCTACGTGTGTGCAATGTGATGTCTAATCAAGTGGGAGGAGGGGAAGGGTCAGGATGAATATGACCCAAAGGTAGAGGACTACCCCCAGCAGGAAGAGACCCAGCTGAACTACTGGCTCACTAGGCACCCCAGTTCCCCACATCCCCCTGTGGATCAGGGAAGGCAGGTCCAGGGCCTGAAGTGGCCACCTCCCCAGGAAACCACCGTGCACCAGGCCGGCACCACCGCACCCACTGCAAACACGACACAAACACACATCCCTACACGTATACAAAAGATAACAAATATCACACACACACACACCTACATCCACACACACACACACACACACAGTAGTTCTGGGTCCAGATCCAACCGGCCCCATGTGGGTAATAGCTGCTCCCTCACCTGAGTGCCTACCTAATCCCATAGTTTGTTTGTCCTTGCTCTTTCTATGCTCCTATTTTTGTCTTCTCTTTTTGAAATATAGACTCAGGTCCCAATAATGTGAGGTATAAATTTGAGGGTTGATTATGTTTCATATGTTGTTGATAGCACTAGAATGGATTTTATGTACATGTAGTGTGCAGACTGACCTCGGTCCAGTCTGATCCCGTCATCAAAGCGAGAGAAGAGTCTGTAGCGCTGAGCCCAGTATTTAGCCAGCTCTGGTTCAGCTGCCATCTCTGCTGGGACCTGCTGTTTCTTCCTTCGCTTACTGGTCTTCTTCTTTGGTGTCTTTGTGTCTTTCACACTCAGCTCTATGCAGACACACACATTAAGCAATTAGTTTGTGTTTTTTTTAATAGCATAGTTTTACTCTTTTTAAAGCATAATCATTTACCACAAGATGCTGTTACCTTCAGGCTTGTCAGGCAGGAGAAAGTCAGGAATTTGTAGACATGGTAACTTTCTCCATGGCTGCTTCTCTTCCTCCACCATTTCACTATCCACAGACTCTGTGGCACAACTGAAAGAGGTGCTGGCCGGAGTACAAGTCCTCCTCTCTGCACTTAAACTGGACACAGAAGTAGAACTCTCTTCCTCTAGATCATCTGTATTTTCTTTTTCGACATTCTTCATCTCCTTTTCCCTCCTCTCTTTTCCTCCTGTCATTTCTCTTAGAAATGGAGGGTTGCTCTCAGGCGGGTTTCCTCTGTTCACCTCACTCTGATCACACTTAGCTATCTGTGTCTCTCTCTGGACCTTTTCAAGGAAATTTTGAACCTGTGAAATAAAAAGTCTTTATTCAATTTGTCTTCTTGATTTAACCTATTCCAGTCTCCAGTGCCATCCCATCTAATCTGTCTTTTCCCACAGAATCCTACTACAGACATGCATATTCAGTGATTTCCACTGATGCATCAATGGAGTCCTTTGAGCTGTTACTCCCAGCTCCTTTCTAACTTCTCTTTCTAACTCATCATTCTGATTTTCTAACCTGTCCCAGCTGAGAAGGGACATTTTAGATATTCTCTAACTAGCTGGGCACATTCATCTGGAAATATTCAACATTACACATCAGATAAGTTTGCAGAGCACTGTGTTCTCTGTCCCCATTCTTACAGACAATGTGCACTCTTCATCAGCTCACAGGTTTTACCTTATGGAGGGAGGTACTGATCTGCAGCTGTGCTTTGTTTCCACCCATCTTTGAGAACCTGGTGCATTTGTTGATGCTGCAGATTGCTCTCTTCGTCCACTGCTGCTTCTGACACTTTGAAGCTGAGCTGCCTTTGAAGCTTAACACACTGCTGAACCTGAGACATAAACACAATGTAACAATTTGGCAAAAGCACATATAAAAGCACACCCAGGCAACAGTTCCCACATAAGCTTTTAAATATGTTTCTATGATAAAATGTTTGGGAAGCAGACTTTTTTATTATAGATAAAATGGGGTTTTCACTATTAGAAATTAGAGTAAGCCCTATTCATTTAGATGGGGGGAATAATCACAGTGGTGGCATGGTGGTTAGCACTGTTGCTTCACAGCTAGAAGGTCTGAGTTTGAATCGACATTTCGATTTGTCCCACTATGTAAGGAATGAAGAATTGAGTCTCACTGATCATCCCAGTAAACAATGCTGGATTACCATCACGCACAAGAAGAGAAGGTCTCCTAAGCATACTAGAGCCATCATCAGTAGTCCTGTGCTTTCCCTACTGTGAGAGCCATAAATTAGCAATTAATAAATAAAAATAAAGAGACTGAAAATAAGTGAGTGAAGAAGAAATGCTCAATGAAGTATGGTGTCCCCCCCCCCACAGCAGCCTAGGCCTATAGCAGCATAACTAAGGGAGGGTTCAGGGTCACCTGATCCAGCCCTAACTATAAGCTTGATCATAAAGGAAAGTTTTAAGCCTAATCTTAAAAATAGAGAGAGTGTCTATTTTCTGAATCCAAGCTGGGAGCTGGTTCCACAGATGAGGGGCCTGAAAGCTGAAGGCTCTGCCTCCCATTCTACTCTTGAGTAAAAGGTTAATAGACTAGTTCTTGTATTTTCTACTCTAGTTGAGCACTCAAAGCACTTTATGCACATTTAACCATTCACACACACACATTCATATAAGCACTTTTTTCTACATCTAAGTGCTATCTATCTAACATTCACACTCCAATGAATACATCGGGAGCAACTCGGGGTTCAATATCTTGCCCATGGACACTTTGATATGCAGACTGGAGCAGCCAAGAATCGAGCAACCAACCTTCCAATTAGTAGATGACCTGCTCTACCTCCTCAGCCACAGCCACCCCACATAGTATGGTACTGGAGCCTGATTATTCAAGACCTTGTATGTGAGGAAAAGGATTTTAAATTCTATTCTAGATTTAACAGGGAGCCAATGAAGAGAAGCCAATATGGGAGAAATATGCTCTCTCTTTCTAGCTGAAGGCTTTTCAGGGAGCCGTTAGGACAGCCTGATAATAATAAATTACAGTACTCCAGCCTAGATGTAATAAATGTATGAATTAGCTTTTCAGCATCACTCTGAGACAGGATGTTTCTAAGTTTTAGAAATATTGAGCAAATGCAATAAAAGCAGTCCTACATATTTGTTTAATATGTGTATCCTGGTCAAAATGATTTCAAGATATGTGTTATTTACTCTTTAAAGATGTTCAACATGATATTCATATTCCTGGATGTTTAGTACCCTTTGGCTGTATTTATCTGAAGTGGAGAATAAATAACAAGGACAATTTCAGGCTGCTAATGCTATGATAATATACGCTAATGATATGTACACTCCTTTCAAAAAGTATTGGAACAGTGAGGCCAATCACTATATTTTTTTCTGTAGACTGAAAACATTTGGGTTTGCCATTAAAAGATGAATATGAAACAGAAGATCAACATCTCAGCTTTTATTTCCAGGTATTTACATCTGGATCTGATACACAGCACTTTTTGTCTAAAGCCACCCATTTTTCTTGTGGGCAAACGTGTTGGAAAAGAACAAATTAAACTAAATTAAAGTGAATAAGACTTAATATTTTGTTGCAGATACTTTGCTTACAATTGCATCAAGCCTGTGACCCAATGACATCACTAAACCTTTGCATTCCTCTTTTGTGATCCTTTTCAAGGCTTTCACCGCAACCTCTCGTTTTTTCTTTTTGGATCTCCCAGTTTGGTTGAATCTATCTTTAAATTGACAAACAAAATGTTTCTGTAGACTTCTGAGTTCACTGTACTTGCTGCCATTATGCATGACAACATCAATGAAGATTAATGAGCCCGTCGCAGAAGAAGCCGCGCAAGCCCAAGCCACGACATCACCTCCACGGTGTTTCACAGATGAGCCCTTGTGTTTGGGATCATGAGCAGATCCTTTCTCTCTCCAGATTTTAGTCTTTCCATTACCTTGGTAAAGGTTCGTCTTTGTCTCATCAGTCCATAAAACTTTGTCCCAGAGTTTCTGAGGCTTGTCTTGAACTTATTGGAAAATTCCTTCCTGGCCTCCCTGTTCTTCTTGCTAATTTGTGGTTTGCATCTTTGGTTGAAGCCTCTGTACTTTTGTTCATGAAGCCGTCTGTGAATAGTAGATTGTGATACTTTCACTCCTGCCCTCTGGAGGTTGTTGCTGATGCCAGTGACAGTTGTTTTAAAGTGCTTACAATGTTTCTGTCATCAACTGCTGTTGTTTTTTTTGGTCTACCTGTTCGAGATTATTTATGCTGCATTTCCACTAGTACCTACTCAGTGCGACTTGACTCAGCACAGTTTGTAGGGTTTTCCACTGGGTCCTGGTACCAGGTACTTCTTTTTACTACCCACTCAGTCAGGATTCCAAGCGATCCGAAAATGTGACGTCAAAGAACAGCATGCCACTGATTGGCCAGGGAGTGTCGTCACTAAGTAACGCATGAGAGCGACTCCTTCACCAGACTCAAACGTGCCATTTTTTTAAAAAACTCGACAGCAAGGGAATTGGAGACGCACAAACCAACACCATGGTCCAATGACGAGGGGCAGACGTTTCTGTGCTTGGTAGCAGACGAGAAATGAGAAAGTGTATCAGGAGGTCTGTGAGCTAATGGACATGTTTGAGTCACATACAAATTATGTCAATTTACTTCTGTCTGCATTGCTATATCAACTCCACCCACAGAGAGGTGGTAACCATGTCGAGTCAAGTCGCGCTGAGTAGGTACTAGTGGAAACACGGCATTAGTACACCAGTGACGACTTTCTTCTTCTGGACATTCCAAACGGTTGTACTGGCTATGGTCAATGTTTGTCCAATGGCTCTGATTGATTTTCCATCTTCTCTCAGCTTCACAATTGCTTGTTTTCACTCATAGACAGCTCTCTGGTTTTCATGTTGGTTATTCCTCTAACTATAAATGCACAGTCTGTAAATCCCAAATCTGAAATTGAGCGTAGACATTCAGCGCTATCTATTGTTTGAATAACCAATGTAACAGGACCCAAGAAAGGATTGGCCTCACTGTTTGAGGGGAGTATAGCTCATGCGTGATTGGATTAGCCTAATCATGTTGCAGCATTGGCAAATGCCACAAGCCTAGAGTGGCATACCATTGGTAAGTAATGTAAGTGAAGGAGAGTGTAACTGGGACGTGCTGATGGACGTTAAGAATTCCCAATCAGTTCTATGTCTCTGAAGTGATGTGCATGTAGTTACCTGTTATGTTGCAAACTGTTTTGATGTGCTTGGGAAAGACTGTTTTATTGCATAAAATAGTGCTGATTGCTTCTTGCAGACAGCTGCTGTGCCAGCTGATTGCACCACTCGGTACATCTGACCCAACAAGAGAAAATCAGAGTGACTGACTTCAGCTTGTTGCTCTGATGAACCACCAGGTCACTTGACCGAGAAAGCCTCTCCTCCACACAGTCCTCATTTATAAAGTGCTCTACAAACCTGAACATTACGGCTAACAGATGGATTCTCCCGTTTCAGTGCAGCTAGCCAACAACTACTGCTTAAGAGCCAGCGAGGGAAAGTGGACAGTATATCCTTGATTTTTAACATAGTATAAAAGTGACCCCCTTAGAATGCTTTTTAGTTTTATTAGTTCCCTTGTTTTCCACTGATTTATCAGTTCTGTCACTAGTTAGCTTACATAAACAAATGCAAGTTAGCAGCAACCAACCAGATAACATGGTGTCATCATGTTCTCTACTTGCACAAGATAGTGCTACACATGCTCCAAAAACTTTAAACACTTATTTCTTAAATCCAGCTTCACAGACAGAGTTAAATCTATCACAGTTTCTCAGAGCAGGGGTGTTGTATCATTATTTCATTGTTATTAATTCACAAGTTGCATTTCATGGTTTTTCATTTTAGTAGTTAAAAGAAAGGTTAAGTTAGAACATGACTGAATTTACATGTTATTGCACTTCAGTCCACAAGGTCGCATTTGTATTACATGTTCGATCCAGAATTACTTTTTTGTAAGAAGAAGAAGAAGAAAAACAATAACAACAGTATAGAATTGTGTTTGATACGGCTGTTTCTTTGCTCAGTAAAGCCCATAAAGGACATACCGATGTCCGGCCTTGTTTTGTTAGTAGCTGCAGTTAAGTTCCCACAAGGGGTCCATGGTCTAAATTAGTCTTTATATATGTTGTGTTTCATGTCTACTTTAACTGAGGACCTGTTAGCTACCATAAACCTTGAAGCAATATACAGCACTGAATGACAACTTTATTATTTTTTTTGGCAATTTCTATAATCAAGTAGAAATGTTTGCTGACCATTTAGGTGTCTTTTTTTTGTTGTTGTTGTTGTTTCATATTTCTATTGATATCAACTCAAGTGTAGACAAACCACAAGGCATTTCAGTGGGAGTCAGCAGACACAAGGGACAAACAGATTCACAAAAGAGGACTGAAACGGACTTACTGAGGCTCTGGGCTGTGCTTGAAGCCAAGTTTACCCCAAGCTTCCTCAGGTGTTAGATGTGGGCACTCATCCAAATCCAGCTCATGACTGCAAACACAAAAAAGTGCATCCAGATTTACATATGGTTATTATTTTCACACCACCATCTCAGGGATAAACATTATACCTAGGCTAAGGGAAGGGGAATTAGTTGGAGAGATGATTGTCTTTAAATTGCTTTCTAATCAAAGGCATGATGGAACATCTTGAACTTCAACACATATACAATAAAAACTCACCTGCGTTTGATTCTTGCACATCCTGTGCCTGGGGGTTTCTCATCATCATCATCATCATCATCCTTTCCATTTGGTATTTCATTCCTTGATCCATGCTGTCCATCGCGGCTGACTTGGGAACCTGAGTCAAAATTTACAAGATATTTACTCGTGCAACCTATGGCCAATACACATCAACAAACTACAAATGAAAGTTGTTGTTGACTGGCACTATATAAGGGGATGGGTGTAAGGGATGGAGGGTGGGGTGATGGGAGGGAGCCAGTCGAGACGAGAGAGTCTTGGGTACTGTGGAGGCAGGCCAGCTCCCCCCGGCAACAGTTCATGATAATGTCCATGATAGGGTGGAATAGACGGCCTTGGGTCACCAGCATACCAGTTTCTCAAAGGTCACAATACGGGATAGTGCGGGAACAGAGTGTCTTTTTACACAAGATTCTGGAGAAGTTGAGATAACCAGCCAAACAAAGGCCAGACAGGGAGCCGAATTTTCAGATAATACCAGTTGTTTTGGTTTCAGGCTGTCTCTGATTAAGTTCCAACAGCCTTGCGGTCTTGGGATTCTCAATGGCGTATTCCAATTCAATCCGAATTCTCTTGGGTCCTTCCTTGCCGAACAGAACAGACACTTCACCAAGATTAATCCATTTTCCCATTTTCGCTTAGAGCATAGCCGAAGTTGGACTGCGAGTCTCAAGGTTCGCATCCACCTTTCAGTTCAGCTCCACCAGGTACTGAGTCTGTGTGTGTGCCATCCTGCTAAACCCCTCACACTGGGCAGGCTGCTTACCCAAGCCACCAAAGACTGCCCAGATTTTCGCGATGTAACAGGTATCCCCCAAGGCCAATCAGAAGAGATCCTGTCATCCATAGGCCAAATATACAGTATATACATCTTCTAGGTCCTCGATGGACAGGGCCGTCAAGCACATCATCTTCCACTCACCCCAGGAGCTCATGACGTAGCCAGTCTGAGATGTCCCCTCTGGACAGGAAGGTTCTCCTTCCCTCGATCTCCTTGTGGAGAGAATCTGATCACTGGCATTGAGAGTCCAGCTGACCAAATCCATAGTTTAATTTCCAGATAGAGTGATAATTCTTTTTGCACATAGACCAGAAGAGTTACAGTTACATATCATGGATTCAGTGGGTCCTAGAATGCAGTTTCCTTCCACTAATGGGTTTGCAGCTATCACATAAAAATCGTACACAATAAAAACATTATGCAGGTGTTTTAACGACATTGGAAGATCCGTCATCACATTGTCAGCATGAATTATGATGTTTTTAATGGGTTTTCTCTGTATTATTGTAGGGTCTTTACCTACAATAAAAAGCAGGCTGAGCAGATTTTGAAAATTAGAACAACTATTCTACATGACATTAGGACACAAATAAATAATGCTCACATCCTTACATTCTGCCATCTTCTTGCTTCCAACACATGAACTTTAAGAACTAACACTTATAAACACTTATTACCTTACAAATCCTGTAGTTAGACAGGGGGTATTATAACATAACCAATGTAAGTGACTTTACTTCTCTAGGGTTGTGTCTGTACATGTAATATGTAATTATGCATGCAAAACAAAAGGATAAAAAAACAAAAAACCAAACAAGCTTGAAAATACAAAAAAATATCAATAACTGTGACTTTCGTGCTGGTGGTATCCCTTTCATGTTATTTCTGATTAAATATTATGATTTCCTGCAGACACCCCCGCTTTGTTCTTGGTCCCCCTGGATCATCCTATTTTTTAAAAAATCCTGGAAATGCCCCTGAATAGAAGTACTCAAGAAGAACAGACATTCTACTTTGTTTTTTGTAACCTTAATTTACCAGGTAAAATGTTTTAGAACCAGTTCTCATTTACAGTCATGATCTGGTGATACGATTCAACCAAGTAGGCTGAGTTCAGTATCTGGTTCCCGTATTAAATGACAGTCTGACTGCGTATTTCTCTCTCAAGGTTCAGGCACTCAGTGGAAGAACTTTAATTTATTTTACAGGTGTTTCACTTTGTTTTTGAATGACTTGCACACAATAGAGCTTTGGAAATAAAAAGATAACAAGTGGTGCTGAGCACAACAAACCCCGTCTCCCACAGATGTTTTAGTGTATTTGAACATTGTCCATCTCACAAACATGTCAAACAGTTAATCACTGAGATAAGCACCTAGGTCCTGTTCTTCATGTCCATAATTACCCAAGGTTTAAAAAGCTGAAGTAAAATAACCTTCCTTTAAGGTCATTTTTTTTACATTGAGAAATTACACAATTTCTCGCGTGGGCGATAATGGGAGAATCGAGTGATCAGGTTGATAGAGGGTTAAGACTCATGTCATATATTTGCATATCAGGATCAATCAAATGTTGCATGTCCATGGACAATAGCAATATGCTGTTTTTTTTCCAACAAATGAGGATGATGTGTCTTTTTTCAGCTGAGATATGGCCAAAAATATGTGGTAAATGGAGTTTCCCATGTTAAATTCAAGTAGCCCACAAATCCAGAACATGGATCGGACTCAGATGCGTTTGGTTTGGCTATAGCTCTTGGCCCTCCACAACTATGTAACCAATATCAGATAAATCTGATAAGTTTTGGCTTTTGCCCTATGTTAAAGTTCAAGTTGTTTTCCCCCATTTTTCTGTTTTTTCTTTTTACCTTGAACCAATTACCGCAAAATTTTTTAATCGGATGATATAGGGGTCACTGGCCATCATTTGTGGAAATCTGGAATGAATCGGACTTGTTAACAAAGAGACAAACACAGCAAAAATAATAGCCCATTGCTCCTATATATAATATATATTATAAAATTTATTGCTAAAACATAGCAGACAGATCAGTCTATTCAACCACGAAGCCTTGACAGTACCACACACACTCGATTCTTACCTGTAGCAGCTGTGTTATGCTGTATAGAGCCTGCTGGTCTCTTACGACTATTTCCATCATCAGAAGCCTCATCAGCACTGCAGAACATTCCCTCTGACCGGACTATTACTGAGCCGGGCGCACAGGTTCCATCTACCTCTATTGTGAAGCTTTGTCCAAACAGATCATTCAGAACTTCAGCATCACCTTCTTTGTGTTGGTTCTCAGCTTTGGTAGGTCTCTCTCTCTGTTCCTCTGAATGGCTCTTTTCACCTCTGTCCATGACCCCTGTTGCTTCTTCACTTCCAGCATCCCCATTACAGACAAGCTGCTCAAAGGTCCAGCCCTGTCCTGCCCAGTATGAGTACTGCTCCCAATATGAATAGTAGGTCTCTGTAGCATGTTTGTCCCAGAGAGCTTTTGTATCTGGGTTGTCCCAAGGAGCAATCACTGTTCCTGGATCTTCTGCAGATAGCAGCTCGGTTTCTGGATGTTTCTCCAGCCAGCTGCTCCACAACAGAGCTTCTCCCTGTTGCACTGTAGAAGTGTCAAGATAGTATTTAAGACAATGAAGAAGCAATATTTAATCTTCGGTGTAGAATGGGTTCATAAAAATAACATGATGACCACTGAACAATTCTATGTGGAACATGGTTTTATTAAAAAAAGGTCAGTGAATACTGAATTCAAGGAAAATTCATTTAATTTTTAATCCGTTCCATTTTTCTGTCGTGTTGGATCTAAAAAGATGTGTGCTGCCAAAGCTTTGGATCCATTCTACAGGTCCTGAGGGCTGACTCATTCCTTACCTAGAATGTTTAAAGCGGAGCCATATAAACTCTGGTACTAATATTACGTATGTTAATATAACAGAGTGGGAAATGTGCTGTTACACACTACAAAAGGCATCACATGGCAGCATTATTGATAATGAAGTCACTTTTGACAGCGTTAACATACTGGTCCAAAAAAAATTCCAGAAAACACAAAAGCTTTTGATCCAGTTGGCTGTGCTGCTTAAAAACTTCCACACCAAAGCTTTTAAATGCTTCCAATAAGAGTCAAGTGTCTGCAATGTTTTCATTGATGAATGATGTGTTTGTGCTTATGTAAATGTGAGCTACTACATGAGTTACTTTACTCAGGAGCATGCTAAGAATCACTGTTCAGTGGCTCAGGTGAAACTGTTTTGTGTTGCCAAATAGAACAATATGATCACCTTTTCTACAGTTTTTCTTTACTGAAAATAACTCATACACGATGCACATTAAACACTTAAAGAACCCTTGGTTTAGGCCTTCGTATTTTTGGCACTTGCACCTTTCTTGGTCAGCCTCTAAGCTCCAGGATTTTTGCCCATTTTCTCACTCTTTCAGGCAGCACGGTGGCGTGGTGGTTAGCACTGCTGCCTTACAGATAGAATAACATCTAGAAGGGTTCGATTCCACCTTGGCCTCGCTGTGTGGAGTTTGCATGTTCTACCCGTGTCTGCGGGGGCCTACTCTGGTTTCCTCCCACAGTCCAAAGACATGCAGTTACTGGAGTTAGGTTAATCGGTCACTCTAAACTGCCCATAGGTGTGAATGGCTGTCTGTCTCTCTGTGTTGGGCTGGCGACCTGTACAGGTGTACCCTGCCTCTCGCCCTACGTATAGGCTCCAGCCCCCCAACCCTGAACGGGATAAGCAGAAGAGGATGGATGGGCAAAAGCTTTTGTTCTGCACTCGATAACTGATAACATTATTACTATAGAGACTTTAGTAATTAAGAAAAGTCCTATGCTGGTTTGAATCTTATTTATATGACATCTACCACTTTGTTCAATATAAGTAAGAAGTCTTCCTCAACAAAATTTCCACAGGGTTCTGTGCTAGGACACACGTCCCTTAGGTAATATTATTAGAAAACACTGCATATACTTTCTGTGGCTGCCATCAGAGGCAAAGGTCATATATTTTGGTTTATTATTTTTAATATTCCATTAAAAAGAGAAATGAATATGTTAGTTTTGATCTGAAAGGTTCAATAATAAACGAGTAACAATGTTAAGTAAATTCATGTGGTTAAAGTTCATTTATCTGGTTAAAAAGGAGGAAAGCACATTAAAAGCACATTTATCTTTTGTTCCACATGACACATTGTTGTTTCTGGGACATGTTTGAGTGGTGCACACGGAACGTTCCGCATGACATGTCTGCAAGAGACTAGATAAAGATAAAGGTGTTTCTTGTATAAGAAGAAGCTGTATAAATCATTTTTATTCCTCTGGAGTTAATGCGGCCAGTGAGGTACAGTTTATTGTTTTATTTGTGTCTTACATTTATGTAAATTTGCTTTGTTTGTCGTGAGCTAATTTAGGTTGTATTCTCCTTTCTTAGTTCTGAAGGCATTTTTGAGGCACTGATAAGGCATGTAAAGACATGTGAGCCATAAGAAACCTAAAGAACGAAGTTGAAAGTAACACTTTCATTGCTAGGCAGATAACACAGTTAAATTTATGCATGAAGCCAGATGACACAAATCAATTAGATATCTATAGACAGTTTAGTTTGTGATACCTCTTACATCTGGTTCTTTCAGAGGGCTCATGTTAAAAGGGAGTTCTTCCTTTATAGTCAAGCATTTGCTCATAGCAGATCTTCTGACCATTGGGGTCTTTACCTTAGTGTATAAGACAACTCAGCTTGCTGTGAACTGGCACTATACAAATCAAACTGACCCAAAATGAATTATTTGCATGTTGATGCCCATATCAAAGTTGTAATTGATGTACTAGCATCGCTAGCTGTCCACTTGTAATAGGATCTTATAAGATCAACTTGTATATAAAAGTAAGTGGTATTTGTTCAGATATGAGGCAAACATGCAAAACTGCCACAATTTTAATGCAATGGGGTGCATGGCTAAAAGAAGCTTCAGACTTACACAAAACAAGATGCTGCTCTCCATATAAAATTGCTTATATGGAGAGGGGTTTAAATAGATTTTTCAGTCTTCATACAATGTCTATACCAATGCTTACAAAACTTCATTGAGTTCATTTGTATACCAGCACTGTATACAGTGTCCAAATACATACAATTAACTATAACCTTCATGTCTCCATCCTTACCCCAGTAGGCTTCCCAGCCGACATCTTGGACCCCTCCAGTTACTTCCACAAGTGGATCAGACACTTCCTTCTCATCAACTAGGACAAAAAAAAAAAATTACGTAGTTGTGTCATGCATGACTATATACATCTAGTATCACATGAAAAAGAAAGTTTTCACAAGATGCAAATTTGTGTTTACCCTTACTACTTCCATTGGAATTAAGAAGTAGCAGGTAAGTGCTGCTAATAAAATACACTTGATTAATTGATCAGCGAGTTGACCACCTCTATAAAATCTGGCAATTTGTTGGACTGGAGCTTTCAGGTATGCATTAGCACAATGCCAAACCTTCCCAGGACTGGACATCCCAGCAAACTGCAAGGTGCAATGTCCAGAGCATCTGCAACAGGGTGGTCAGGGTCAGGGGCTCGTGTGTGCAGGGCGGCAGGAGGGGGTTCAGAGAAGGCAGGGATTTGAATGCTCTGATAGCCTGCTGTATGAAGCAGTCACTTAGCCTGCTCATCCTGGCCCACAGACTCTGCAGTCTCCTCCCTGATGGCAGTGGGCTGAAGAGCATTGATGGAGCCTCTAAAACCTGTATATACCCTATATACAGGTTTTAGAGCAACATCTGCTCCCATTCAGATTACATCTTTTTCAAGGAAGTCCTTTCATATTTCAGCAAGACAATGCTAAAATGCACACTACAGCTATTCCAACAGTATGGCTTCGTGGTAAAAGATGCCTGCAGTCCAGACGTTTCACCAACTGGAAACATTTGGTGCATCATGACATAAAAAAAATATAACAAAGACCCAGGACAGTTGAGCAGCTAGAAATCTCTATCAGACAAGAATAGGACAACATTCCGCTCAAAAGTCCAGCAACTGGTCTTCTCAATTTACACAAGGACCCACCTTTTTCAGAACTGGAGTAATAGAAAGACTGAAAAAGTATGGCTTGTCTGGAAGGATCCCATATTAAAATATGGGATCCAAAGGTCCTCAATCCGTTTGCTTTTGAAGACACTGTTTATGCCAGAGTTGAAGGAAGCACTGGAAAACATCCATCCACTTTCTTCTGCTAATCTGGGGCCAGGTCGCGAGGGCAGCAGCCAAAGCAGAGAATCCCAGGCCTCCCTCTCTCCAGCCACATCCACCAGCGTTCCCAGGCCAGCTGAGAGATGTAATCTCTCGAGTGTGTCCTGGGTCTGCCCCAGGGCCTCCTCCCAGTAGGACATGCCTGGAACACCTCACCCAAGAGGTGTTCAGATGCCCAAACCACCTCAACTGTGTCCTTTCGATGTGGATGCACAGCGGCTCTACTTTGAGCCCCTCCTTAATGGCCGCACTCCTCACTCGATCTCTAAGGGAGAGGCCAGCCACCCTTCGGAGGAAGCTCATTTCTGGCCGCTTGTATTCGCGATCTCATTCTTTTGGTCACTAACCAAAGCTCATGACCATAGGTGAGGGTAGGGACGTAGATTGACCGGTAAATCGACAGCTTCGCTTTTACGTTCAGCTCTCTTCACCATCTCAGACCGGTGCAGCATCCACATCACTGCAGAAGCAGCCCCAATCCGTCTGCCAATCTCCTACTCCCTTCTCCCATCACACGTGATCAAGACTCCGAGATACTTAAACTCCTCCATCTGGGTCAGCAACTCGTTTCTGAGCTGGAGTGGGCACACCACACTTTTCTGGCTGAAGACCATGGCCTCAGACTTAGAGTTGCTGATTCTCATGACAGCCACTTCACACTCTGCTGCAAATCGTTCCACTGCGAGCTGAAGTCCATCACCTGATGAAGCCAACAGGACCGCATCATCCGCAAAAAGCAGAGATGAGATTCTGAGGCCACCAAGGCGGAACCCTTCTGCCACCTGGCTAGGCCTAGAAATTTTGTCCATAAAAATTATGAACCAAATTGTGACAAAGGGCAGCCCTGATGAAGTCCAGCACCCACAGGGAACAAGTCTGACTTATTGCTGGCTGTACAGACCAAGCCCTGCATTTGTACAGGGACCTCTTGATGCAGAAGGAAGCAACCTAAATTCCTGGTGCAGTGGGCGGTCTGAATCTGCCAGGATCAGCCTGGCCTTTTTCACTGACCTCACCTTTTATAAGTCTGTGAGGTTGCTCAGGGCTGTGCCAGCAATTTTTCTGCACACTTTTACAACTCCCAGCAGCTTACCTGAACGTTTAAAAATCCAAAGCAGCAGATGAAATTAAAAGTAAGAACAGACTCGATAAAATAAGAACAAAACATTTTCATAAAAGTAGAGTCCACATTAAAACCACGGAGCTTCTGATAAAAGTACATCCTCTGATGGGCCTTTTTACAGAGTGAGTCTACGTGGGCTTCAAAGGTCAGCGCAGAGTCGTTCCCAGATATTTATACTGTTTGACGACCTCAACATTTTCCCCAGAAATAACCACAGGCACGGTGACTGCACTGTCTTTTCTAAAATCAACGACCATTTGGGAAAAATTTATCTTTAAAGAGGAGGAGTCACACCACTCTGACCTCTGGCCCCTGATCTGGGTCATCACTGCCGAGGAGGGACAGAATCACAGAGCCATCAGCAAATTTTAAAATGTGTCGCTGTGGGTACAGGCTGTGAGAATCATTAGTATATAAAATAAATAAAAGGGGTGAAAGAACACATCCCCGAGGAGACCCAGAAAAGAGGACGTCGGAAAGAACCCCGCTGACCCTCTGAGAACGTGCAGTTAAAAAGTCTCATCAGCCACATATGATGTATGTGCATGTAGTCAATACCATAAAAATATTGTAATTTGTTAAGTGAAAATGTGTGGTTGAATGCAGTTAAAAAGCAGACCAAAAATCAATAAAAAGTAGTCTTGCAAAGGTTTTGCGCCTCCAGATGTCTTAAAATCATATTTAAAAGGGTTCCACTCCCCTGCCCGACCTATAAGCAAACTGAAGTGGGTCCAGATGTTCTTTAACTCTAGATTAAAAGACCTCCTTAATGATCTTTTCAAATGTCTTCATTGCTAATGAAGTGAGGGCAACAGGCCTGAAATCATTCAGAGCTGAGTGGCCTTATGACAGAGGCTTTCTGTGAGTCTGCAGAGACGTGTCAGAAAGAAAACTAAAGATATCTGCCAGCTGCAGGGCACAGTTTTTAAGAATATCGACCTCCTGTGCCATCAGGACCTGAGCTTTTCCTCTCCTCAGTCTTCCAATGAAGATTAAAAACAGTTCCATCAGTGTGTACTGTGACATCTGAGGGCACACTTTTAAAAATGGCATACAGAGGAGTTCATGCCTCAGTGACTCCAAGGTGCATGACCTTGGAGTGAATTTGTTGGGATGTCCAGAAAAAAACTAGTCTAAATGTTTTCTACTTGTGAGTAGAAAACATGAACCAAAAGAAATATCTCAACATTTTTTAGCTGAAATGGCAATATGCGATATATATCTTGATAATTTTTTCTTCCCAAAGGTATAAACAAAAAGTGGAATCCCAAACACCACACAGGCACTTTTATTAACATTCAGCTGTAGACGTACATGAGAAATTGGGCAAACTATTGGCATATTTAAATAATAATGCTCCTCAAATAAATAATGATTTTTCCTCCATAACAACAAAACAAAAGACTCACAGCTGTGCTATTAAAAATGTAAACAGAAAACATAGAGCGCAACAACAGCTAAAAGCTGACTTATTCTTTACAAAGCCAGTCTGCAGTGAAGTAGACTTCACTGAAGTGCTTCCTCCTGTGTGTACTCCTGTACATCTAGTACTCTGTGCAGATAACACAACATGTAACAGACTGAATATATGCACCAATGTATCACAGCAACGGGCCCACCCGCTCAATGCAGCATCTATGGGCTGCATCGAGAACACACAAAAAAGACCCACTTCCACTATTAAGGTCTTAATGTACAAACCAACAGCCAGGTACTCTTGGGGGTCCAGGCAATGCCAAGTTGGGAAAAAAAAGTAACCAGTGGGGTCTGAAAAGCCACTAAATCTAGTGACAAAGTCGCTAAGTTGGCAACACTGCCATGCTGTCGCTTCCTGCATTATTTACAGGTGACACAGTGAGGGAGAGAGGTGGGGCAGTGTGAAGCTGTGCAAAGAAACTGGGACAAGAGAATGGTCAACTGGTGGATCTATGATTCTAATGCGACTATATCGATATAACAATATTGTCTCATCTTATATCGTGTATGAAAATATATTAATATTTCTTAAAAACTCGATATATCACCCAGCCCTACTTGTGAGTCCTCTTTCTTACTGTAGAATGATGGTCTTCAAATTGTTTGGAAATGAATTTATAGCCCTTCCCAGAGTTATTTCTAAGATCATTGCTGATGTCTTTCCTCCTTAGCAAACACACACCTGAATGCTCCAGGACAGCAAACTGCCAACACCTCTCCTTTTGTAGTCATGCTTGCTGATGTTCATTTCATCAAGTGCATTTGATTTGCAGCACCTGGCTGCTGCTTACCTTGTTAATTTCCATGGAACAAGTAAGGTTGTAGTTAATTTTTCACACACTGGCGTCTTCTTTTTGGCTTAGCAAACAAATAAATAATAATACAGTGTAATATGTGCCATTAGGTGGTACTGACCAAATTTTAAGACTTTCTAAGGACCTGATATATAGAAACATTACAATTTAAAGAGATTGCACATATTTGTAATATATACAGATAATATGGGGTGGCTGTGGCTCAGGAGGTAGAGCAGGTCACCTACTAATCGTAAGGTTGGTGGTTCTATTCAGGCTGCATGCCAAAGAATTCTGGGGCATGATACTGAACCCCAAGTTGCTCTCCGACGCAAGCGTTGGAGTATGAACGTGTGTGAATGTTAGACAGTAAAAGCACTTAGCTTAGTTATATATGGAAGTGCTTGTATGAATGTGTAAATGTAAACGTGTTGTGTAAGCGCTCAGATAGAGTAGAAAAGTGCTATATAAGAACTAGTCCATTTACCATTTAATAATAAAAATAACAACAATAAGGTCATTGTATTACCTCTTTCATCAACCTGTCGATCTAATTCACTTTCCTCCTCTTCAGCTGGTTCTTCACAGTATATTAGGGAATTCCTGTTAGCCTTCCGTCCCTTTGACATGACCAAAAATAACAGCACAAACTGCTCTTTAGTCTTTCTTTAAAAAAGGTGACTAAAACAGCACAGCACCACAGAGCCAAAGTGAAGTCTGACTTACTGCTCTCCTCTGGTCAGAGGAGCACACAAAGGCTAAAGGCAGACCCATGCTGGCCATCATCTGAGTCTCTTCATCCAGCTCCTCCACTTCAGCCTCCTCTTCTTCACCATCATCTGCTTCTATGAGTTGAGGAAATTGACATGTGGTCAGAGGCTAAGACAGCGTCACATCATCCTACAATGTAAAGGATTCAATGACACAGGAAACATTTGCTTCACTTTACCAAATTCAAGTCTGTCATATCAGATTTCAAAGAACTTCCACTGGATCATTTCTGAGAACCCGCTAGAAAATGTAAACATGTACCACCAACCCCACTGCACGATTATTTTGCACATGATCATTTTAATTCCAGTACAAATGACTATTAAATATCATGACATGGTAGGACATACCTTGGACAGCGTTTGCAAAGTCAGGGAGAAGTCTGTTATCGGAACGATAAAGCTCTCGATCCCTGCTACAGAGGCAGAGAACATAAAGAGCTGAAGAGCTGCAGGAACGCCACAGCTTCATTCATACATTAAACCCGAGGTTCCTGTTTACTGACGTCAACAACACCTGAATCAAAATGTAATGCTGGCATTTATACAGTCTACTCCTGC
Source organism: Pterophyllum scalare (assembly GCA_024447675.2). Classification (NCBI taxonomy): domain Eukaryota; kingdom Metazoa; phylum Chordata; class Actinopteri; order Cichliformes; family Cichlidae; genus Pterophyllum; species Pterophyllum scalare. The sequence goes on along the minus strand of JAMQGT020012976.1, from coordinate 77,129 downwards.
TCACTTCAATCACTTTGAGTTTGAGTAATATGTCATGAGATCGCAAATCGCACCTCACATACCGCTCACTGCCCAGCTTGCCAATTCTGATTTAGCGCCCAGTATCTAACCTTTTCACACATGGTACAGCATAGTAGTAGTAACAGTTATAGCCTTATAATAACCATCAAAACAACGTTTTTAAAACAACAATGGTATTTAAAACAATGGCGTGTGGTTGTTTTCAATCCAAAACACTTGTACAAGAGAAATCCGCTTTCCGTTAAGACTTCAAAAGCAATACATCATAACAATATTTACTCAAGAAAGGCAGCGGAGGCTCACCGTACGAAGGCCCTGGAGCATCGACAATGAACACTTTCCTCCACCTCAGGTGCCTGTTTCCTGCTGAGGATAATATCCGCTACCAGTGTCACCCTCCTCCTCTCCACCATCACAGCGGCCAGCGTACTACAACAAGGAAACACACAATCTACCGACGAGCTGCCCGCGTCTGAGCGTGGCACGCACCCACTTCCGCATTCATTTCCAGTGTTCCACTGGAAATGAAACCGCCTCATAACAGAGGATTTCCTGCTCACTTCTTTTCGGAATAAAAGTTGCATTCTTTCTTTTTAAGAACAAAAAAAGTTCCACAAACACTTTTCTTTGAAAATTACTTATGAAGCAATAAAATAATCTTATGATTATTAGGACACTAACTGTTTAATTTTAATTTATTTAGAAAACCCACTTTTGGACATTTTATATCGAAGTCATTACGGTTTTTTTCTTATTATTATCTAATGACATGTTTCCCACTCCAGACTATGAAAGATTTACGTTGTCGTTAACAAGATGGTACAATTTAATTTGCTTTTAATTTGAAGGTAACGAGTCGACCCGGAAGCTCTTTCTATTGCAAGCCAGTGGTGTGTATGCCCTCATCCGCACGGTAGTGTGTGGGGATGTTGAATTTCCGGCTGCGTTCCATATTGCTGAGAACGGTATGTCACTGTTGTTTTGATTTAAACGACCTGCAGAAAACAAGTGGGCTAGAACACGCTGTGCTGAAGTAAAATGCACATTTTTAGTCCATCATCTGAACACTGCAGTCCGGCGTCACATTGTTAAGGAGAGACCAGTGAAAGGTCGTTCGGATCCTCAGCGCCCTGCTCTTCTCTTTTCCTAAGTCCTTATGAATCCTTGTTTAGGAGGCTAGGAAAATAAGGTAGGAGGGAGTTTTGGAACGCACCCTCATTGTGCTACTTTAATTCTGTTCCGGGTTGAGGAACAGGATCGCTGGTTGCTGTCAGGTGTTGTGGTTTTACTAGTGAAACATTGAATATAGTGGTGTATTTTAATGCCTTTACACGCAGTAATTAGTCGGTAGGTAATGTTTTTGGTGTTCGTGTGGAGTTGGCTGTTAGAACTCAAGGCTTATTGCGAGCTTTCAGATTTGTCCAGCTCCTTTCATTTATCCAGTTAGCGCAGTTATACGTGTTGTGTGGATATTCTTTTCTGAACTTCGTAATTCATGGGGAAGCTCTCTCACCATTTTGCTGTGCGCGCTGTATTTTATCTAAACGATACGCTGTACAGTGAGCACTGCTGCTGTTTATTTGTAAATGTGGTCACAGAACTGAGTGAGTGGTGTCCTCCTTTATCTCATCTTCATGCAGCAGCAGATGCCCTCTGCAGTGTGATCTGTCTGCCTGAGACTACCTGGCCTGATCGTCACCTGGTTGAGCTGGAGTTCTTGTGACTGAGAACAGAGCACTATGTCAGACAGTGGCAACCAGTCATGTGTGATGGGTGCAGAGGACGCTGTCTCCCTCTTGGTATGCATCCTTCCTTGTGTTACAGACACTGGTAATGAAATGGTATGGAGCTTACAGAATTATTTATTTAACATAACCTCTGCTCTTCATGCATTATGAAAATCACATAATGCACTGTGGGTAAAATGTAATTGCAATACTTGCTTTGCACAATGTGTTGCCTTGGTTAACAAATCCAACAATGGTTGTGGTTTGCATGATGTGGATGTATTGCAGCCCCGTCTCTGCAGCCTTCTTTGAGAGGCTTGTGGTACACGTTCATGCATTTCCACTCCAGTCTGAATTTAAATGTAGAGTACTGTGATAGTTCATAATCATAAAGAGTGTGATACCATAGCAATGCCATGTGCTATGTTGTTGCATCTCTTGTCATAGAAGCGCCTTTCACATTATTTTTCTCTCTCAGTGCTACATTATGTCAAACTTTAATGCTACATATGGCAGTTAACCAGTCTCTGCTAATGCAAACAAGAATGTGTGTTATTATATTAAAGCTGTGCATCCAGTGGTTGAGATGTTTCAGGCTGGACCAAAGTGATGGATCTGAGTAGTGACATTCTTCCCCTGCTCTGACAGGTGTGTTTGTTTCATGCATGGGAGGGATGGGCAGGCCTTGATCAAGAGGACTACCTGAGTGTCTTGGAGTACCTGTTGTGGGTCTTCACACCCCTAGCCATTGTCTTCATCGTGCCTTTCCTCATCGTTATCTTCCTCTACCTCTCTATACTCTTTCTTCACGTCTATAAGGTATGCAAACAGTCCTTACACTCTCTGCACTGTGTGAACAGTGAACCCACTTTTTTTATTTATCAGAGTTTGCAAGCAGTCATAAATGACATATATATAACTGCTAATATGTACAGTGGTGGAAATAATTATTTGATCTCCTGATTAATTTGTAAGTTTACTTACTTAAAAAGAAATGAACAGTCTCTAATTTTTTGGCAGTTTCATTTTAATGAAGAGAGAGAATATCAGCCAAAAATCCACTTCATGAATTATTTTATTTATATATATATATATATATATATATATATATATATATATATATATATATATATATATATATATAAATGCCCCATAGCTGTGTGTCTGAGGTAATTGTGGATTATTTTACTGTTCCCACATCACTGTATAGTCAGTGTATTGGTGTGCATTTTACGCTATAAGCTCACATGTTGCTGAATGCAGCGCTCTGATTGGTCAGATCTGTTCAGAAAAATCAAACTTGATTGTTAATTTATAGTTTGGTGGGCAAAGTTCCACAAGGGGGCAGCGCACAAGGGTTAATGATACAGAAAATGTCTAACTTTTGAGAGGTGCCAAAATTGTTACGAATAAATAATTTATGAGATAAAGATTTACTATTTAAAAAGGGTGATGATTGCAGGAGCGACAGGCTCTAGGGGCAGAAGCTTACGCTGCACAGTAATTAGATTATTAAGCCTGGGTGTGCAAATGTAGCCAATATGAGATGTTTCTGTCTGCCTTATAATCACTGGAATTGGTAAAGATGAGGTGGCTGACCTTGAGACTGGGAAGCCTGCCGTAGAAGTGGTATAACAGTGGTTGTGCAGTCAGCTGGTGAAAACAGCTGTTCCTGTAATGGAGCGGGAGTTGACAGGATTTTCCAGGCGTCGTGCTGTAGAAGTTCTACGTGAGTGAAGGGCTAGTTCAGTGTTTGTGAACAGAATACCTGAACCCCAGTGGTCTGGGTGAAGGCAGTCTTAAAAAGCTTAAAAAGCAGGGCGGTTGAAGAATGATGTACAGTTGTCCACAAAGGTAATGTTTTTACTCTTGCAGTAGTTGATGCAGACAGCTGACCTTTACATCACCAAAACAGGGGGGGGACAGCGGACTGGTTATGATACACTACTTTCCAGTGTCCAGCAGACTGTCACACAAAGTCTTGTTTGACTCACAATATTTGAAACCATTAGTGCCGACATGGATGACTATTGCAGAAGCTTTATAATGTGCTTTCAACTGCTGCAGAGCATTTGGAGTAATGTCTCTCAGAAGCTACAGCCATCACCACATGTCAGACAATAGCGGTGCCAACAACAAGCACTGTGGGTAAACGTGGCCTCAACGTGCTGGCAGATAGTAGGCAGTTATAGGTCACAGTAGCAGGTGAGCTCCAAAATGCAGCGGTGGCTGTAGCAGCAGCAGCAGTACCCGGCCAAGAAAAAGCACCAATAGTCAGCTTCTGCAGGAGGGAATTGTCCAGGTGTCTGCACTGAAGCCAGGCAGCTAGGAGGAGTGGTGGTGGTGAGGGGACCCAAGGGGGACACAGCAGCGGTAGTCAGTTTGGTGGAGAGGCAGTTTTGCTGGGTATCCATCAGTGATGGCATAGTTACCTTGAAAAGGTAATCTGATTACTGATTACTTCTTTAAAAAATACATTAGTTACTTTACTGATTATTTAATTTTAGAAGTAACCAAGTTAGATTATAAGTTACTTTATTAGTTACATTCAATAGCTGCCGGTGTTGTGCCACAAAGTGATCGTCTGTATTTAAACGGCTGTATTTAAATGACTTGTTGACCTATAATCTGTGAAACATGTATCAGACATCTCTCTCATGAATGATATCAGGTCATTTTGAGAGAGAAACAGCATTTCTATCACAGGGTAGAAGCTGCACTCAGCTTTTGGCAAAGTGACTTTTATATACCTGTTTTTTTAATCAAGGTAAAAACTGTCACTGACATTAAAAATGTCTTTTAAACAGAAATCTGCCTCAGAAGGCTGCAGAAATCACAACAAATATAACATCACAGTTCTATAAAGATATTTGAAGTGGCCACAAACACTGGATTGATTATAATGTAGGTACAATAGCACAGACTCCTAAAGATTGTTGACAAACAGGTTATTTCTTCATTTTATATATAAGCCCATCATAAATCGTGCACTCCGTTTACCAACATAAGCAAAGACATTACACATAAAAGCACACAGAAACATCGGGATCACTTGGCAGACGATCACGTTTTGGCACAACACAGGCAGCACCCCCAGCTGCTTCAACATAAAAATGACAGGCGTGAAACGAGGGCGAGCCTGTGAGTAGAAAAAGTAGTCAGATTAGAGTAATGTGTTACTGACACTAGGCTGACGTTCATGGCATCTCTGCAGTGGCCACCAAGCCACCAGAAGCAATGAAGCCAGTTGCTGGTTGGAATTTGACTGGCCACTTGGGTGGTCCTGCAATCGAAAACATGATGCATTCACGTTTTCTAGTGGGTAAAATTTGTTGACCATCTGAATGGACACTGGGTTTAGACAGGGGGACTTTACCAGGATGCACAGCTGGAGTTACAGTGCATAGAGCAGACTTGGAACTTTGGCTTTGGCCTGAGGATGGACCGCATCTCATCAGCCAGGAGACCAGCTGAAGTAACTGATTCTCCTCCAGACGTGGCCAAACCAGACTAGGGAAGTGTGGTGCAGTGAGCAGCCGGGATTGAGCACTGAGTGGAGGGGCAGCTGCTGATGTTGCCACAGCAGGAGACACAAAGACCTCTTTTCCACTGATGAGGTTCTGGTGCCGGTGCCAGTATTTGAACCATTCAGCAGTTTTTCCACCGCAAACGCACTCGGTGCTCAGCCAAAAAACTGGGTTCAACTCAGGCCCCTCAAGCTAGCTGGTCTCGAACCAAGAACATGTGATGAAAGTGGCAGAAGGGCCTGACTCTGCCATCTCAACGTAAAGTTTTCTACTGCTATTTCACTGCATGGTGTGTATTACATGAGAAAAGCAATGTGGTTTTCTCAGCTGGGAATTAGGTTGGGCTCTAAGGCTGAACGTGCTGCTTTGTATCAGTTCATATCACAGATAAAGGGACGCAAAGTGCGTACTTGTCGTCTTGCTCTAATCTCTGTCTGTGTTTCCCTCTGTGCTGCAGACAGTTGCTGCAGTAGTTCAGTTTGGACCGTAAAATGTGTTTGCAGCACAAAAAGGGGAGCGTGTTCTCCCACGTTTGTGCCCTTCGGCTTTCGTGTCCAGACGATGACCTGCCCACACTCATATGTAAAGGAGCCCACTTCACAAAGCGCGGTGGAAATGCAGGCTCGTTCTTAAGCGTTTTGCTGGTTCACTGAAGCCAGATAAAAACCCCATGATAAGCTTGTCCTTCTTCCTAGGGTCTGGCTTCAGTCATCGGATATCACCTTGTAACAGTGAGTATGCCGGCAGGCAGTGTCCACATGCTATAGCTTGAGGGCAGTAAGCAGCTAGCAGAGTGGCTAAAAACAAACCCAGGCTAGCTTTGATAGCAGATTCACAAAGTTGCCTGACAAGGTCAGGAAACCAGGCTTCAGGGGTGTGTTTGATAGTAGCAGTGACATTGATATAGTTGAAGATGTCACAGCATTTCAGTTTTTCCTTTTTTAATAAATTTGCAAAAATTTCTACATTTCTGTTTTTTTCTGTCGAGATGAGGTGCTGAGTGTACATTAATGAGAAATAAAATGAACTTTTTTGATTTTAGCCAATGGCTGCAATGAAACAAAGAGTGAAAATTTTAAAGGGGTCTGAATACTTTCCGTACCAACTGTACTAATCGGAAGGTTGGCAGTTCAATTCCTGGCTGCTCCGGGCAGCATACCAAAGTATCCTCAGGCACGATACTGAACCTCAAGTTGCTCTCCGATGCAAGCGTTGGAGTGTGAATGGTAGACGGTAAACGCTTGTAGATGCTTGTATGAATGGCTTTGAATGGATAAATGCAAGTGTGTCATATAAGCGCTTTGCGTGCTCAGTAGGAGTAGAAAAGTGCAGTATAAGAACTAGTCCATTTACTTATGATATGATATGATATCCCTCTTGTCATTATCCGAGTCAGTCTATTTTAGAGAATTCAATGAGGCCTTTGAACTGATCTGCCAGACCAGAGGCCATATCGCTGCAGACCATGGAATGGTGCAGTGGTGTGGATGCCTCGGCTATCGGCGGTCAGACGGCATCGCTCAAATTACACAGATGGATTGACATTTTCGAACTATTTGAAAAGCGTACGCTGGGTGTTACACCCCTCCCCTGTCGTACGCTTTGTAGCTCTGGAAAATGTAGATATTTGTGAAGCATCCCTTACCAAAGTCATTACCAAAAACATTTTGACAAATTTTTGAGCGCAGTTTACCACATAAAATTGATTCAAGGTCAGTAAGCACAACAAGAATTCATACATAAGGCGCAACGGATTATAAGGCGCACTGCTGATTTTTGAGAAAATTTAAGGATTTTAAGTGCGCCTTATAGTGTGAAAAATATGGTATATTCTGCTCAGATTCAGCCAAATGGGGCAAAACTAATTAGACAGCATTTCACAGTGCAAATGGATAATGACCCAAAGCATACTGCAAAAGCAACCCAAAAGTTTTTCAAGGTAAATGAATGGAATATTCTTCAATGTAGGGCTGCAACGATTCCTCGAGTAACTCAAATAATTCGATTATAAAAATTCCCTGAAGCAAATTAGCTTAAAGCTGCATTTCCACCACCTACTGGATCTGGATCTTTGCAAGTGCAAAGAGGCGGAGCCGTTATAGAGACGGTGAGCTCAGATGGAGCGAAAGTAAATGTTTTTCTAGCATCCAAAAGAATACCCCCCCCCGTAACCACCATTAAACCTTTACTGGGAAACAACTGGACGTCCTTCATCAACCACCTGAACAGCAAGTGAAGAAAAGAGAACTTTGTAGCTGCTCCATCCACCGTTTTTTTCACGCCGCAAAAAAAAGCAGTACGGAAGTTAAAATATGCAGAACTGTTATTATCTGATTACTCGAGTAATCAATGGAATAATTGATAGAATACTCGATTACTAAAATAATCAATAGCTGCAGCTCTACAAAATTAGCTTTTCAGCATCATCCTGAGAAAGGATGTTTCTAATTTTAGAAATATTGCACAAATGCAAAAAAGCAGTCCTACATATTTGTTGAATATGTGAATTGAAGGACATACCCTGGTCAAATATGACTCCAAGAGAGTCATATTAATAGTGTTAACAGTGTTACTGGAGGCCAAAGTAATGCCATCCAGAGTATCTGGTTAGGCACCATGTTTCTAAGATTTGTGGGGTAGTCTACAAGAACTTCAGTTTTATCTGAATTTGAGAGACCAGCTGACCAGATCCATAATTATAAATTCCACTTTGGAAGCTGTGTGCAGAGAGGCTCTGAGCAGCAAAGCAGGGTTAAAAAGGAAGGGTTTGGGAGAGAGGAAAAGTGCGTCCATCTCTGCTGAGGAAAGAGAAAAAAAAATCTATGTAAGTGGCCGATGTTGCAACATTTATGCTTTATGCAGTTGCGTTGCGTGTGTTAATTACCTTTTGGTCATGTCCCGGTGTTTTACATGCAGTGCCGGTGGACAGAAACACAAAATGCTGGGACTGTTTTGCCTCCTGGGTCCTACTCTTTGCTGTGGTCAATTTTTTAAGGTGCAAACACATTTGTCCCTCTAGTTTTTTTTTTTTTGCTTCTTTATACAAACTTGGGGAAAGTAGCCGGAAACAAAGGAAAGGAAGGGTGTTCCTCTGGAGGTGCGCTTCAGGTTACATTGTAAAACTTAAAATATAACTAATGATATTAGACATAATAAAAGTATCAGGCCAAGATTAACAGAGTTGGGGCATTTTTTCTATAACGATGTCAGGGCTGCAGTGCCATCTGTGGCACATGGTTGCATAACATTTTAGACAAACATTTACTGGCATTGGGCATCAATTAAAATCCTAATAATAGGCTAACCGACTAGTACGTCTGGCACCGACTAGTGACAGTATCGACAATTAGTCATCTAGTCGCACACATTCCTACTCAAACCATATCATTATTCCAATATATGCTTTATGTGTGTATGGTAAAATTGATACACAGCTCAGCTGGCAGTGCCTCATGGCTGCAAGACTGCAGACGCTTATCTCTTGGATGGGTGTTCTGGAACTTCTTCTTGTTACATGTTTCATGTAAGGAAAATAAATTGATTCTGCGCTGATTTTTAGTATTTGCATGTGTCAGCAACAGTTTGGTATTTTACAGCAATACATTAATAGCAACTGTCAAAGGTTTTGAAATCTGATCTAGTATGAAAGTTAGCTTGATTTATTCCTTCTACCAGAGGAAGAATCAACTGAAGGAAGCTTACTGTAACAACCTGTGGGATGGAGCCAGAAAGACCCTAGCCACTCTGTGGGATGGACATGGAGCTATATGGCATGGTAAGACACCAAGCCCCTCATTTTTGTTGACAAAATGCAGTCCAGTACACTACTATCCCAAATATAAGTAATAGCCTCCAATTGGTTAAAGCCAGTAATGTACATGTGTGTATAGGGCATCAATCATCTAGGGTATGGTAGTCTTGAGTACTTGAAAAGATGGCAACTGGACTACTTTTTGCTTCAGGAAGAAACCAAACACAAGCTAAACAATGCTGTGCAGTGCAGTGAGGAGAGGGCAAACAACCACTCCACAAATGCATGGCACAACATAAGAGAGCCAGCTCAACAGGACAAGACTCAGCTGTACATCTGCACTTAAAGGAGAAAGGACATTCTTTTGAGGATGCCAGTGTTAACATTTTGGACTGAGAAGCATTTGAAAGAGGAGTAAAGGAGGCTCATGTGATGACTCACCTGATTAATAGTGGATCACCAACCCTTAGGACCACCTCCAAGGGGGCAGCCCTTGCCAGCCCCAAATACTTGAAACTCTCTGTTGTTTTAGAACTGAAGAAACCTCTTGGATGAGAGGCGAATTGTCTTCACAAACCAAAAAACGAGTTTAGTTGCCTTCTTTTCAAACTGTCAAGACCACAGTATATTATTTACCACCCTTTAATGCAGATTCATCTATACATAACTTATTTATGCCTAATGTTATTTGACCTGTGTACTAGGCTATGAGATTCATGGTATGGAGAAGATCCCTGATGAAGGACCTGCTTTGATAGTGTACTATCATGGAGCCATTCCAGTCGACTACTACTACTTCCTGGCTAATGTTATCATTCAGAAGGGACGGACCTGCCATTCTGTAGCTGACCATTTCCTCTTTAAGATCCCAGGTACTGAGACTATTTGACCCATGTATAAATATAAACAAAGAATTGCTGATTTGTGATCATGAAACTCCAGGATGCCCTTAAAAGAATTCCACTACCATTAAAAATTATGCAGTCACCTTACTTGGAGGACATGCATTCAGTTTTAATGTTATATTAACTTTAATGTTATATTTGTTCCAATTTCTGCAGCCCTCATGGCCAGATCTCTCTGGGAAAAAAGACATTTTTAATGTCAGTGATAGTTATACCATCATTTATAAAGAATATATGAAAGTCAAAAATTGATTGCAGCTTCTAACTTGTGACAGGAGTGTTGTTTCTTGCTCAAAGTGATGTAATATCATTCACGAGAGATATGTGTGACACATGTTTCACAGATTTTAGACCAACAATTAATCTAGAGCAATTTAAATACAATCAGTAATTTTTTGGCAAATTCAATTCAGTTCAATTTTATTTATATAGCGCCAAATCACAACAAATAGTCGCCTCAAGGCACTTGAGACCTTGTATGTGAGGAGGAGGACTTTGAATTCAATTCTAGATTTAACAGGGAGCCAATGAAGAGAAGTCAATATGGGAGAAATATGCTCTCTCTTTCTAGTCCCTGTCAGTACTCTAGCTGCAGCATTTTGGATCAGCTGAAGGCTTTTCAGGGAGATTTTAGAACAGCCTGATAATAATGAATTACAATAATCCAGCCTAGACGTAATAAATGCATGAATTAGCTTTTCAGCATCAGTCTGAGAAAGGATGTTTCTAATTTTAGAAATATTGTACAAATGCAAAAAAGCAGTCCCATATGTTTGTTTAATACCTGCATCAAAGGATATATCCTGGTCAAAAATGATGCCAGGATTTCTCACAGTGTTACTGAAGGCCAATGTAATGCAAACCAGAATGAGTATTGGGTTTGATTTGTGGGGCCGAGTATAAGAACTTCAGCTTTATCTGAGTTTAGAAGCGGGAAATTAGAGGTCATCCAGGCCTTTATGTCTTTAAGACATTCCTGCAGTTTAACTAATTGATGTGTATCATCTGGCTTCATGGATAGATAAAGCTGGGCATCATCTGCATAACAATAAAAATTGATGCAGTGTTTTCTAATAATACTATGTAAGGGAACTATGTTTTGTGTAAATAAAATTGGACCCAGCACAGAACCCTGTGGAACTCCATTATTAAGCTTTGTGTGTGAAGAAGCCTCCCCATTTACGTGAACAAATTGGAGTCTATTAGATAAATATGATTCAAACCACTGCAGTGCAGTACCTTTAATACCTATGGCATGCTCTAATCTCTGTAATAAAATGTTATGGTCAACAGTATCAAAGCTGCACTGAGATCCAACAGGACAAGCACAGAGAGGAGTCCACTGTCAGATGCTGTAAGAAGATCATTTGTAACCTTCACTAATGCTGTTTCTGTACTGTGATGAATTCTGAAACCTAACTGAAACTCTTCAAATAAACCGTTCCTCTGCAGATGATCAGTTAGCTGTTTTACAACTACTCTTTCAAGGATTTTGGAGAGAAAAGGAAGGTTGGAGATTGGCCTATAATTAGCTAAGACAGCTGGGTCAGTGATGGCTTTTTAAGTATCGGTTTAATTACAGCCACCTTGAAGGCCTGTGGTACATAGCCAACTAATAAAGACAGATTGATCATATTTAAGATTGAAGCATCAATAATTGGAAAGACTTCTTTGAACAGTCTAGTAGGAATGGGATCTAATAAACATGTTGATGGTTTGGAGGAAGTAACTATTGAAGTTAACTCCAAAAGATCAACTGGAGCCAAAGAGTCTAAACAAATACCAGCAGTGCTGAAAGCAGCCGAACATGAAGATAAATCTTGGAGATGGTTTTGTCAGCCTGGCTACAGTGCTGAAAACAAACCTGGGGTTGTTCTTATTTTCTTCAATTAATGATGAATATTAAGATGTCCTAGCTTTACGGAGGGCTTTTTTATAGAGCAACAAACTCTTTTTCCAGGCTAAATGAGCATCTTCTACTTTAGTGAGACGCCATTCCCTCTCCAGCTTACAGGTTATCTGCTTTAAGCTGGGTGAATTATACCACGGAGTCAGGCACTTCTGATTTGAGGCTTTCCTTCAGAGCTACAGTCGTCGTACACTGTGAGGATGTGGCACATGTGGCACATGGAAGAGCATAATAAAGAAGGAATTAGATCCTTAAACTTAGTTACAGCATTTTCACAAATACTCCTACTGTAATAAAACTTATTCCCCACTGCTGTGTAATCCATTAAAGTACATGTAAATGTTACTAAGAAATGATCAGACAGGAGGGGGCTTTCAGGGAATACTGTTAGGTCTTCAGTTTCTATGCCATATGTCAGGACAAGATCCAGAGTATGATTAAAGTGGTGGGTGGGCTCCTTTACATTTTGAGAGAAGCCAATTGCATCTAATAATAGATTAAATGCAGTGTTGAGGCTGTCATTTTCAGCATCTACATGGATGTTAAAATCACCCACTATAATTATTTAATCTGAACTGAGCACTAAATCAGATAAAAAGTCTGAGAAATCAGACAGAAACTCTGAGTAAGGACCAGGTGGACGATAGATAATAACAAATAAGACAGGTTTTTGGACTAAGAGTCAGGCTTTTAAAAGAATTAAAACTCTGTCTGGGTCTTTGATTAATTACTAAGCTGGAATTGAAGATTGCTGCTACTCCTCCTCCTCAACCTGTACTTTGAGCAGTTAGTTTCACTTGGGGGTGTTGATTCATTTAAACTAACATATTTATCCTGCTGTAATCAGATTTCTGTAAGGCACAATAAATCAATATAATAATAATAATGATGCCTTTGACTTATATAGCACTTTTCACGGTACTCAAAGACACTTTACAATTCTTTACATTTTGAAAAAAGCCAATCAATTGTCTTCAGATAAAACTGAAGTTCTTGTACTCAGCTTTATCTATCCATGAAGCAAGATTATACACATCAATGTAATGTATACACTCAAACACGCGTCTCGAAACAGGAAGGCGTGTAGCCAAAGAGGAAGTAACAGAAACACTGACATTGGTAAAGTTCCACTTCAGTGCAGCTCTTAAAGGTCTGTTTCACATAAAAGTCAATTCTGCACTTACCATAGCTAAAATTAAACACATGACATTAGTACAACCTTTCACTTCAACTTTCTCAGTACTGACTTATACTAACATGGAAACCAGGAGGGTCAAAGGAAGGTCTCCAGACATGCAGTCTTTCATACCTCCATCTTACGCTTTGTTATTTCAAAGAAACACATTCTGTACGAAGGTCATAACGTTATATAAAGTTTCCCCTCAGGCATTCTTTAACACTCATTTTCATTGAGAAATACATATACATGTCATATGGTTATCATACTATTACAGAACTCATTTTTCCAACATTCCTCAAGCTTAAACATAGGCACTTTGAACTGGGTGATAGGCCTCATAAATTGCTCGCTAGATATTGTGGAGGAGGGGGAACAGCCGAAATGGGTTTTGGGAATGAATTCGTGGACTTCTGTATGTGAACCCAAAATCATCAGTGCTCACTCATGGAGACAAATGTTGATGATTCTGCCTATAACATGAGGTCTTTCAGGGCAACCCACAGCCCCCTCTGCTTTTCTACATTGCACTTGCACCCTTAGCTATAAGTATTAGGTCCCATCCAGACATCAGGGACAGCATAGTGAACAGCATAGAGACCCATATGACCCTTTGTCCCAGCCAATACCTTTTTGTCTGTTTGGGTGAACCAATGGGCTCTGTTCCTAGCTTACTGAGGTTATATTTGGATATTTTTCTGGCTACATCATTTGTAACCTTCACTAATGCTGTTTCTGTACTGTGATGAATTCTGAAACCTGACTGAAACTCTTCAAATAAACCGTTCCTCTGCAGATGATCAGTTAGCTGTTTAACAACTACTCTTTCAAGGATTTTGGAGAGAAAAGGAAGGTTGGAGATTGGCCTATAATTAGCTAAGACATCTGGGTCAGTGACTGCATAAACAGTGGGAAAAGCTATCGGCTATAAATTTTTGCTGATCACCCCTTCAAAAGTGTCATCTTGTGTGCTTGTGAACCTCCTTAGTGTTTCTGCTGCTTCCACTACTGGGAGTGCCATTCTGACCACTTAGACTTGCTTATCTGAGGTTTTACCATGGGTCTCAAACTTGCACAGAGCAAACATCAGTGTTTTTTTTAAAGTGACCCAGTTTCATGTGGTGGATCATCACTGCTCATGAGAGCTGGTTCTCCAGTTGTGTAACAAAGGCTAATCTTCAGTCATAAGAGGCCACAGTGTCCAAGCCAGATGCAGTACCCGTTAACCCGACTATGCACCATCAGTTCCTTGTCCCTGGTCAGGAATCTGCTGGAATGTCCTAAGGAGTCTGAGTGGAGGGAGAACATTCAGCTTAAACAACTCAAACTGTGACACGTGTCATTTTACCACTGTCATAACTTTGACAAACAGAACCCAGTGCTTGTGAGGATCACCACCTCCTTGTAACAGTGTGGAGGTTCTGAAAACAAACCAGGAAAAAAGGAATTGCACATTCTTGGAACACAGGGCAGCCATGATGAACCTGTACTCAGTTTATCATTGGCGAACTTCTACTTATGTCACCTAGTTAGGACAAGCTTTCAGAACCTTGAACCCAATAGTTCACCATGTTAAGAATTTTATGGGTTTCCAAATGTATGAACTCAACTTTGATTTTCTCACTTTTTGGTCAGTTTTGTCTCATTTTTTCTTGCTACCTTCTCCCTGTTCTTCTGTTCCTTTCTCATTCTGTCTCGTAACTTCAGGTTTCAAATTGCTATTGGAGGTGTTCAGTGTGATCCATGGTCCTCAGGAGGAGTGTGTGCGGGCTCTCAAGAATGGTCACTTGCTGGCAATTTCTCCAGGAGGAGTACGGGAAGCTCTTTTTAGTGATGAGACCTACCCTCTTCTTTGGGGCAAACGGAAAGGCTTCGCCCAGGTCGCCATTGATTCTCAAGCGGTGTGTTGTTTCAATTTCACTTTCACTCACATTACAATAAATTGTGATAAAGTTTTGAAATAATTTTTGAACCATCAGCAGGCTGCAGCAATACCATTCTTCATGGTCAGTCTGTCCTGTCCCATGCAAGTCCGTTTTGACTGTCATATTATTTTAATACTGTTTTGTTGACCCCTTTGAAGCTACATAAAACCTAAATAACTTTATAACTAACTGTCTAAATTGTTATGCCATTCTTGCCATTATATTGGTTAGGCACCATTTGAAAACAGTGAAAATATCCTTTAAAAATATGCTCCAACTTATCTGAACATCTTTTAACATAATTTTTTCTAAAAATTAATTACACTATGGTGTGGCAGGCATAGTTTGGCCCCAAAACATAGTACTCAGCAGACAGGTGTAAACTTAACAGGCTTTATTGCTTAATTGCAAATTCCAGAACAGGTAATCTAGAAACTTCAAGCAGATATAGGAACAGACAAGCAGACAAACACACCACCATTAGATGACCTACTGACTACAATGATGTGACAATGAACTGACAAGAACACAAAGAATATATACACCAGGTAATAAGACAATAAAAAACAGCTGGGAAGAACAAGTGGACAGAATCACACTAATGAGACTGAGGGAAGCAAAACTGAACACACTGCAAAAGATACTTCCAAAATAAGATAGGAAGTGAAACCCAGAGACCAAGACTAAGACACGGGAACTTGGCAAACAGATGGGGAAATAAACAAACACTAAGAAGAAGGCAGACAGAAGAACCTAGCAAAGGCAGAACCAACCTAATAGCACCAAAAGTAAATACTCACAACTGAACCTCCTAAGGAGAAATACAAAACTGGAAACTGCAAAAGGCTACCAAAACTCAAAAACACTGGGCAAAATACCCAGTACCATGACAAGAGTAGAAAAGTGCTATATAATCTACTGGCTAAAGAAGCTAGCTGCACTCCATTAGCACCTGGCAGCACAAATGAACCAATGGATGAAAAGCACCCAGAATAGCTGACAGAAGGCTGGACTGTCCTGATCCCCAAGGATCCCCAGAAGAGACCAATCCCATCCAACAACCAGGCAATAACCTGTTTCAGCACAACCTGGAAGCTTGTGTCAGGCACCATAATGGCAAAGACAGGGACATGGTGCAATACATGAATGGAGACAAGAAAGGAATTGACAGAAACACTAGAGGGGCAAAACACTAGCTACTGGTAGATAGAGCAGTCACTTGAGACAGTAAGACTAGACTGACCAACCTGTGCACTGCTGGATTGACTTTAAGAAAGCCTATGACTCAGTGCCTCACACATGGATCCTGGAATGCCTAGAACTGTACAAGATCAACAGGACCCTCAAAGTTTTCATTAGGAATTAAATGGGGATGTGGAGAACAACCTCTAGAGACCAATTTCAAGCCAACTGCACAAGTCAGCATCAAGTGCGGGATTTACCAAGCAAATGCACTGTCCCCGCTGCTGTTCTCCATAGGCCTGAACCACCTCAGCCAGATCAAGGGGTAGAGCTGGTCTACTAATCGGAGGAAAGGTAGTCAGAGATGAGGGGCTCGCACTACCAGAAGGCAACATTGCAGACATATAGGACAGCTACAAGTACTTTTGAATCCTACAGGCAAATGGGAACCATGAAGATGTGGTTAGGAAAGCTGCCACTGCCAAGTACCTGCTGAATGGGAAGAACAAGATCTGGGTAATCAACACCTACGCCCTGCCAGATGTCAGATACCCTGCTGGGATAATAAGCTGGCCAAAGGAAGAAATAGAAGCCACTGACATCAAGACAAGAAAGCTCCTTACCATGCATGGAGGGTTTCACCCCAAATTCAGCACCCTGAGACTGTATGCTAAGTGGAAGGAAGGAGACCAAGGACTAGTGAGTGTCAGAACCACTATCCTAGATGAAACAACAAATGAATATATCAGGAAGATGGTCACAAAGGATCATATGTGAGTACCTCAGGCAGCAGAAACACGAGAAAGAAGAGGATGAAGAACAGGAACCATCATGGAAGGACAGGCCTCTGCACGGCATGTACCACCAGCAGATAGAAGAAGTGGCTGATATAGAAAAATCCTACCAATGGCTGGACAAGGCTGGACTGACAGACAGCACAGAGGCACTAATCATGGCAGCATAGGAACAAGCTCTGAGCACAAGATTGATAGACGCTGGGGTCTACCACACAAGGCAAGACCACAGGTGCAGGCTGTGTAGAGATGCCCCTGAGACGATCCAGCACATAACAGCAGGTGATGCTAGCAGGCAGGCGCATACATGGAACACGCCAAGTGGCCTGCATAGTATACAAGAACATCTGTGCCGAGTATGACCTGGAAGTACTGTGGTCAAAATAGGATACGCCCCCAAGGGTGGCAGAGAATAACAGAGCTAAGATCCTGTGGGACTTCCGGATACAGACAGACAACCTGGTGATGGCTAACCAACCGGACATCGTAGTGGTGGACAAACAAAGGAAGACGTTGCAATACAAAGTGATGGCAACACTGAGAAGAAAGAACATGAGAAGCTTGATAAATACCAAGGGCTTAGAGAAGAGCTAGAAAGGATGTGCAAGGTTAAGGTTACAGTGGTCCCCGTGGTAATTGGAACACTTGGAGCAGTGACCCTCAAACTGGGAGAATGGCTCCAGCAGATTCCAGGAATGATATCTGAGATCTCTGTCCAGAAGAGCACAGTCCTGGGATATATATATATATATATATATATATATATATATATATATATATATATATATATATATATATATATATATATATATATATATATATATATATATATATATATATAATTTTTTTGTATATATGTGTGTGTATGGGTGGATACAGACACACATTTAAAAGGGTTGGTATGCCACATGTGTCAAACTCGTGAGATAATTTCATATGGCTATTATTAATGGCCCATCGGTAAATAACACTCCAACCACTTATACTACAACTCCCACTATGCACTGCGACACTGCCGTGCATGCCACGACCTGTGCACTAACCCGCTTTCCCGTGTTGCCAGTGACACATTGATCAGTGATCAGCGGATAAAAACGTCGGTCACCACTTTTTACAGTGACATTTAAGCCTAGCCTGACCCCCACAAATTGGCCAAATGAAAAGTAGAAAACAAGGATTTTCCAAACAGGTGGGAGGCAGAGGGCCTGGTCACTGACTATCACAGGTAAACCCGTGTGTCTCTTTTCCCCACCTGCTTTGTGTGGGGTAAAGAGCGGATTGGTGGGACGGATGCTGGAGAAGATGCAGCAGTGAGACCTGCACAGGTGAGCTGACAGTGCATCACTGCGTCACACAGCAGAAAACTGCTGCGCAGCAAAGTCCTGAAGACAGCAATGAGCATAATCACTGTAACACAGACAGCGAACGTGACAAGAGGCAAAGCTTTAAATCACCATCAGTTTCAGTCTTTCTAGAGGAAATGGCTTGTGAATTTGGTGACGTGCCTGATCACACAGGTGCAGATGAGCTACCTGAGGAAATCTGTCAGCTTCATGAAGAGTAAAGAAAACGACTCAGCAGGGCTCCGGAATGAAAGGTGGCTGTGTGAGTCGGCCTTTCTCGTGCGACATAATGACAGCATCTTAATGTGTTAAACCTGCACCTTCAGGGACAGGACCATGTGATTACACACATGTATGATGCAGTGAAAGCTTTTCAAGTCAAGTTGCACCTGTGAGAGGCACAGATGCAAAAAGGGAATTTATGCAACTTTTTTCCATGTTGCCAAGATTAATGAGACTTAGGTCTTCACCGCTGTGTTTGCAGTTGTGCTTTTTGTTGAGAAACTGGACACACTGCACAGTTTATGCAGCGTTTTTCCGACTTTGAAGCGCAGAAATTCACATCACAGTTTTTACCCGAAAAAAATTGCTAATTTTCATCTGTTTGAAATATTCTCATTTTCCCTGATGTTACGTTTTTGAAGAAAAATATAATTTTTATATCTTATTTAATGCGTTGAGGAAAAAGTTGCTGTATTCCGGCTATTCAGATTCATATTGCTGATTAAAATATTTTCAGTTTTAGATGTGCAATAAATGTTAATCCTGTTTGGCCCGTGACTTATACTGTATTGTCAGTTTTGGCCTGTTCTGTGACTGAGGTTGACACCCCTGGTTCAGAGGGTGATCTGGATTATCCATGTTGGATAACAGCTTGTCCATTATCCTTCTCTCCTCCACCATTTCTAGAGCAGCCTGCCTTTTTATTCCGTTTGTTAAGTCTGTTGGTTTCACCTGCACTAATTCGGCTTACCCCAGCACACAACATCAAAGAACAGTGTACTGGCCACAGTAGACTGGTAAAACATCTTTAGCATCTTGCTCCATTCATCAAAGGATAACAGTTTCCTCAGGAAGAAGAGCCTGCTCCTCCCTTCTTGCACACAGCATTGGGATTTGACTTTCAGTCCAGTCTGTCGTTCACCCTCTAACATCAAACATGTCATCGGGGACACAACGTACTCCAAATGTCCCACTGTTCATGGACAAATACTGCAACAACTCTATGTTGAGTGTGAACACAATTTGTCAGCTTTCAGAACTTATTTGACAAACGGTTGCATAATTACGGTAATTTAAATTTGCATTTGATCAGACATCTCAGCGGTTTTAACTCATTGTTAACCAGCTGTTCATGGCAGGTAAGGGCAGATAACAGGTGTATAGTTGGTGATTGCATGGTGTATGGAATGCACATTCTTATGTCTGATTTTACATAAGTCAGCAGTCTCTCACACAACAATCACTCTATCACCTGAATCCTGTTGCTCCTGTGAGAAGGTGATGCATTGGTTTATGGCATGTTCAAATTTCAGTAGGGCTGCAAGTATGGATTATTTTAGTAATCAAGTATTCTATCAATTATTCCATCGATTACTTGAGCAACTGTATAAGAAATACTTTTTC
Organism: Pterophyllum scalare; assembly: GCA_024447675.2. Taxonomy (NCBI): domain Eukaryota; kingdom Metazoa; phylum Chordata; class Actinopteri; order Cichliformes; family Cichlidae; genus Pterophyllum; species Pterophyllum scalare. The sequence goes on along the minus strand of JAMQGT020012976.1, from coordinate 57,242 downwards.
GTATTAACAGTTCATCTGCATATTTTAACTTCTGTACTGCAGTTTTTCTCTGTGTGAAACAAACAGGGTGGATGGAGCAGCTACAACGTTCTCTGTTCTTCACTTACTCATCAGGTGGTTGATGAAGGACCTCCAGCTGTTTCCCAGTAAAGCTTTAATGGAGGTTACAGGGAGAAAAGCTTCTTTTGGATGCTAGAAGAACATTTCCTTCTGCTCCATCTGAGCTCACCGGCTCCGGCTCCATCTCTATCTCTTTGCGCTTGTGCAAACAGGCTGCACATAAAACAGCGTTAAAGGGAATCAGTCACAGCGAACCTCTGATCCCATCTCCATTCCAGTAAGTGGCAGTATTGCAGCTCTAAGCTGGTTTGGTCAACCGCAAACCCACAAGAAGAAGACGACGACAGAGCACTGTAATGCAGCTAATATGGGTGAAATGCTATTTAATGGATCAGATTGCATTTTTTATTCCTTTGCGATATCCGATCCAGTAATTTAGGTCAGGACAGATACCAATACTAAATATCGGATCGTGCATCCCTAGTAGTCACACCCTGATATCTCCCCATCAGTAATACAGGGGATGGTGGGCTTGTCCACACCCATCACCCGCAACTTCTCACACAGCAACAGTGGCTGTATGGTAGTGAATGCACTAGACAAATCAAAGTGATTCTCATAGTGCCACCAGCTCTATCCAGGTGTGACTCAGCTTGTTGCAGCAGGTACATGATGGCATTGTCCACCCCCATATGTGACTGGTATGCAAACTGTAGTGAGTGCAGTGATGTCTTCACCTGTGTTTTGAGATGGGCCAGGGCCTGTCCCTCCACCTTCTTCACATGGGATGTGAGGGCAACCGGTCGGTAGTAGCAGGGTCCAGCTGATGACTTCTTTTTGGGAACAGGTACCAAGCATGATGTCTTCCACAATGTTCAGACCATTCCCCAAGACAGCCCTACAGTTTTGTTTAATATGTGCGCTGAAGGGGGCAGCGCAGTGGTACGGTGGTTAGCACTACTGCCTCACAGGCCTGGGTTCAATTCCATGTTGGCCCAGGCCCCTCCCCCTCTCAGTGTGGAGTTTGCATGTTCTCCCTGTGTCTGCGTGGGTTTCCTCCCACAGTCTGCACTTACTGGGGTTAGGTTAATTGGAAACTCTAAATTTTCCATAGGTGTGGATGTGTTGGACCAGCAACAGGCTGCTGACCTGCATAGGTGTACCCTGCCTCTCACCCCATGTCAGCTGGGATAGGCTCCAGCCCCCCCTGCAACCCTGAACAGGATAAGCAGAAATGGATGGATGTGCATTGAATGACATGCTGGTCAAAAAGGACTTCAAGTTTCCTCACACAGGCCAAGGTAATGCCTTCCAGAGTAAGTATCTGGTTAGACAAAATACAATAATTTCAGTTTTATCTAAATTTAGAAAGAAATTGGAGTCTATTAGATAAATATGATTCAAACCACTGCAGTGCAGTACCTTTAATACCTATGGCATGCTCTAATCTCTGTAATAAAATGTTATGATCAACAGTATCAAAGCTGCACTGAGGTCCAACAGGACAAGCACAGAGATGAGTCCACTGTCAGAGGCTGTAAGAAGATCATTTGTAACCTTCACTAATGCTGTTTCTGTACTGTGATGAATTCTGAAACCTGACTGAAACTCTTCAAATAAACCGTTCCTCTGCAGATGATCAGTTAGCTGTTTTACAACTACTCTTTCAAGGATTTTGGAGAGAAAATGATTAGCTAAGACAGCTGGGTTAGTGATGCTTTTTAAGTAATATTCATGTTGTCTCACTGGTCAGGCTGATTTTCAATTTGGCATCTGGCTAAAATGGTAAACTTGGGTACAATGGTTGTACTCATGCAAGACACTGAGCCCCATGTATGGAGGGCCAGGAAGCCTCCAGTCCTAGAATTCATAAACAACCCACTTTAACACCTGGCACCAAAACCGCATACCCTTTTTTGTGTTCATTTTGAACATTCTTCCTCACTGTTGGTTGTATCAGGTCGCCATAGATTCCTCTGGCTACCACATGGCTTCACCCCTGCCTGCTGCATGAATTAGCTTAAAACTAAGTGAAGTAATGTTTGATGAAAAATGCTTCTGGTTTTCAAGCACATGGAGAAAAGCACCAGTTTACTGCATTTCATTCCATTGTTTACTCCTCTTGATGAGAGTGGGAACAATGTGGAGAAACATGGCAGGGGGTTGAAACCAGAACCCTTTTACAACCACTTGCAAAACAACTTCTCTTTATAATGTAGCGTTGAGCTGAGCCCTGCTGAGCCAGCAAGCTGCAGAGGCATCTTTAATTGTTGCAGGTGGTTTGGCTCAAGGAACACAGCTGTGATGCTTAGGGATCTTCAAATAAAACTCCAAAGCATGCATGTGTGAATGGATACACAAATAACAGAACTGGGTCCAACACAGCTGTGTCTGAGATCGCTGTGCCAAGGTTCATAGTCTGAGTTAACAGCATGGCTTCCTTTTGCCTTGTGTCACTGATTATGAGTGTGCCAAAAGCCACTGTGGATTCAAAAGTACAATTATCAGATCCCTGTAAGGGCTCTTCATTAAAAAAATAATTTAAAAAAATCAGAATTTGAAGGACTGACGTTTCTAGTTGAAAAAAGTCCTACAAAATAATGAAGTATATAGAATAAGGTGCTCTATGAATGCATGTAAGTCTCAGGTGCTTTGAATGGTCATTGAGTCTAGAAAAGAAGACTGAAAATCCCAGTCTTTGTACTTCAGAATGAGCCTGTCATCCACAGGTGTAGGAGCTCTGCCTGGGAATAAGAAAACTTCATGTTATTGTCCAGAAACAGTAGGAGGGAAGTGTTTTCTGAGATATTAAATTGTTTTCAGATTAGTTAGTGAATAATTAGTGAATAAAACTAATTAACAAATATATTTATAAATGAGTGTACGATTCTATTCCAATGAAAGTAAATGACAAATCACAATGAAGTAGCCTTTTTTTTCCATTACTGCATATATCTTGTGGTAGGTGAAGGAATTAAGAAAGGTCCGCTATGCTTTTTCAGTCATGGTTCGAGACAAAAATGACTGAAGAGTGTTTTAAGTAGTTACATTCAAACAAATGCATTTTTAAATGTTTAAATAAAGGATGGCTTGTGTTTCTTAAGTTTGCATATACATAATAAACAGTTCTAGCTTTAGTTAACAAACTTAGAAAAGTCCTTAAAAAAACATGACATAAAAACCAGTTGGTATTGTCTGAATGATGAATGAATATGAGTGCTAAAATTACAACCAGTCACTAATAGATGATGTACTGTTAACCTAGTTACCCGGAACAACACTAAAGGAACACAAGGAGCACAAGAGTCCAACTAAAAAGAAAAACAGCCCCGTGGGTCAACATGGGCATAGGTGTAGACAGTGGAGATACAACAGTTCAGAGGGCCACCCAGGCCTTGGCACAAGGCACAGGGGCTGAGGCCAGTGGCAGGAACAAAGCTACTCAGGAGGCCAACTTGGGGACAACCAGAGGAGACAGAGCAACTCTGGGGTCAGCCAGGTGACCAGCAGCGGAGACCCTCTGGCAGCTTTGCAGGAGGTCAGTGTTGGTGAAGGTGATCCTCTGAAAGCCAACGAAGGAGATGGACCTGCTGGGCGGTGATGGAGAAAGCACATGAGGCCAGTGCCAGCAGAGGCGACAGTACAGCTCAGGTGGTTTAGCTGATGCTTCAAGGACTTTACTGGTTGCCGGTGATGATGGCGAGATGGGACACCTCCAGTGGCTTGACTGGAGTCTGGCATCAGTGGCGAGGACCCTCAGGTGGCTTGGTTAGAGGCCAGTGAAAAACAGAACCCCAAGACCCTTGGTGCGTTTGGGAACAGTGTGGATTTGGTAAGCAGGTTGCACAGGATGCTCAACGTTGGAGAGGTCTCACAGGCATTGCCTCTGGTGATGAGGGCTGCACAGGATCCTATCTGGTCAACAATTCTGATCAGTGCTTCCAGTTCCTCATTATACTCCCACAAAACTGAGTCTGCTGGGTCCTTGACTTGTTGTAACCTTCTGTCTTGAAGGCAGGCAGAGTAGGGCCCAAATGCAGGACTTGGAGGGCAGGGAATAAACTCAACTTTATTTGCTGGAACTTACAGAGAAAAAATATACAAAATATAAACATGGCTGGAGTGGAGCCAGAAATGCAAAAACACACAGCAAGGGAGCACACAGCATGAGGACAGGATGCGACAAAGACCAGAGGAAGACTCGGACAGTATACACACATGAAGTCAGCAAGGAGATAAGACACACCAGGGAGCACAGCTGAAACTCACTGGGGAAAGTAAAACTGGGGAAAGCAAAACTGAGCACCAAACACACAGGACAACAACTACCAAAATAAAACAGGAAATGTAACTAACACAGAGACCCACACTAAGACATACGAACTTGACACAGACAAGACACACACAGATGAAAAACAAACGCATATAGATATGGATATAGAAGGAACAGAATGGAATTACAAAAAGGCAAAGCCGACGATCACAAAAAAAGCCACAGAGCCTGGAGACACAGGGGACAGACACAGGGACACGACTCGGGAAACGTCAGAGGGTCACGAAAGATAATAACCAAGACGAGGAAGTAGAATACAGGCAAAGACAAAAAGAGAGCATATAATAAATCACAAGGAAAATAGCAACCTAACTAATATTACAAAAGATCCTCAAAACCAAAAGGAATCACTAAACCCATGGAGAAAGTTATTATGCATTGTTTTTGTTTCTCTTTACCAGTATCAGCTTTGCTTTTAACATGACAAAGGCCACCTGAATACCACCAGTTTTGTATTTTTCTTTGTCTTTCTCTTCTTTTTATGATGGCGCAACCAATCCTTAAGTAACGTAGGTGAGTGATTAGTTAGGGTCAGTTGTGTCAAACCTCACTGAACATGCAGTATTGCATTACTATACACTGCAGTACTGCTTTGAGCACCTAACTGGCTCTGAAAACGTGGCTGTTGGACATGGTCACAAAGTTAACTACTGGGTATCTAAAGCTTTACAGAAAGCACTCAACCTTTTGAGGTAAATTTCGAACCCCTATCTGACACTGTCTGACACAATACCAAGGTATGTCATGGGGGAAGATCCTGACATAGGAGGCTTGTAGTTTCTGGGTGGAGCAATGAAATGGCTGACTTCAGTGATTCAATCAATAATCGTTAATATAATGTGGTACCAGGGTCTGCTTGGCAGGGCAGAGGATTCAAAGGACCAATGGCAGTTTTTGCTGTGAGGACAGACTGTTGGTTAAAAATAACACCAGGAATGAGGAAACGATAGAGGAAACAAAGAAAACTGGAGCCAGAGATAAAGAGGAAGTGGCAGCTGGCACTGAAGCCAAGAGGGGACCAGCTTATAGTCACAGTTTGTTAATGAATCCTGTGAAACTTGTTTACTGTCAGGAACAGGGCTGTTACTGAAATGCTCTGGAGGGCTACAATCTGAAATGATAAGCTATATTTAAAATCTTCACTGTGATCAGCAGAGAGAAATTAAAATCTTGGCCCAGATATCCACTGGCTATACCAGAAGCTAAAAAACAAGCAAACTGATCATTATTGAACATCATGATAATCAAGACCATGACACAAAGAATTGCTGCTTGATCTGTGCATGAGCTGCTTAACTAGCATGCTACTTTTTAAACTGCGAAGCAGCATTGGGAGTGGCATTTTAGTTTAATTGTAATACTTGCATAGTTAGAAGTAATAAGTAGTTATTTTGCATGAAATTCCTATAGAAAGCAGTGCCTCCCAGTTTTGCTTTACAGCACAGCACTGAACACACCAATCTGTGCTTACACAAGGGACAGGGATCATAAACAGCAACACATTTTACCACCCCTTTGCTAATCTACCAGCAAATATAAGATAAATATTAGAACACTTTGTACAATGTGAAAATACTTTGTTGTTGAGTGCATGGCGGCACTCACACAGATGAAGGACATAATGACTAAAGAATCTGTGCTTTGGCAGACTGGGACATCTTTAAACAAGCTTGTGGAAAGGATTTGGACAAACTTACTAATGTAATTTGCTTGTTTGTGGCATTTTGTAGAGACAATTAGAACACAAATTACAACAAGATGGCAAGCTGTAATGGTACAACACAGAGGTAAATGAGTCATAGCCTAAATAAACAAACAGGTGTGATACCCTCCTACCCCCAGCCCCCACATACTAACAGCAGTTGTATCACACGCCAAGTCCTGCAGTGAAGTTGTATGATGACCTCAGAGAAGTGTCACATACTGGATCACTTAACAGCAATGCTGCTGCTATAAACACAAGCAAAGGGTCGAGTGAACAATCCATGTGTGCCCATCATTCGCTATCATCACTGACTAACAGGTTAGCCACCCTAGCAGTAAGAAAAATGATCTTTATGTCACTGGAAGGATTGTTTTGCAACAGGAAAAAAACAGCTGTTTTTGTGTTGGTCCTTTATTACAGTCTCTGAGATAGCTTTGGCCGTGGTAAATTAACTATTACAGCTGATATGTCAGAATGTATGAACAAGCCTTGATGAAAACTGTGCAGCAAGCAAATGATGCATTGAAAAATGGGCCCGAGTACGGACTGAGTCGATATAAAGCATGGGAAGAAAGCAAGCTATTTCTAAATTAGAAAAGAACCAGAAGAAGAGAAGAGGGAAAATTTTTTTAGTGCATTAAAAGCCAAATAAACTTGAAAGCAAGAAGTTTGCAAAGTGTCCACCTGTGATATCAGCAGAAGAGTACTGGCCAACACGGACAAAACACAACTGAGGCAGCCATGTCATGTAAGAACTGTCACAGTTTTGCAGTATGGAGGCAGGATTAGGAGTCAGCATTCCTCTCAGGATTCACATTGTTTATGAACCAAAGTCATTACGGTTGTTGATCGCACTGCTTCCATTTGCTACAAACAGGCACACATGTATAAAAGTAAACAATACCCTATCTGTCATTATTACTGCAATGATTACAAAGACCAATTCATGCTATCCATTCACTGAAACACTGAGCTCTAAAGCATAATTCTAAATTGCCCATAGGTGTGAGTGTGAAAGGTTGGTTGTCTCTCTGTGTCGGCCCTGCGACAGGCTGGCGACCTGTACAGGTGTACCCTGCCTCTCGCCCTATGACAGCTGGGATAGGCTCCAGCACCCCCCCCCCCCAACCCTAAACAGGATAAGCGAATGGATGGTTGGATGTCTTATTTAATGTTTACATATCACATGTAGATGGAAAAAATCAAACTTAAGTTATTTGGTTAATTTATGTATTGTTCAAGATTATTTTGAAAAGTTTTCATTTTTGTAGTTACGGTGTTACTGAAATCCTACTGGAGGGAGGAAACATGTCCTGCCCCCTGCTAGCAGCATGGTCAGCCAGAGCAGAGACCCAGCACGACATGCGTGACACAAGAGCCAAGAATAAAGCTTCCAACAAGAAACAAAGGGAAAAAGAAGCAACCCTGTGGGACTCCATAACTAACCTTAGTGTGTGAAGAAGACTCCCCATTTACATGAACAAATTGGAGTCTATTAGATAAATATGATTCAAACCACTGCAGTGCAGTACCTTTAATACCTATGGCATGCTCTAATCTCTGTAATAAAATGTTATGATCAACAGTATCAAAAGCTGCACTGAGGTCCAACAGGACAAGCACAGAGATGAGTCCACTGTCAGAGGCTGTAAGAAGATCATTTGTAACCTTCACTAATGCTGTTTCTGTGTTTGTGTGTTTATTCATTATCTGTCTTCAAAGATTTTCATGACACAGTATTAGTTGTTGTTTCAACTAATTCAGTTATTGGCAAACAATTTTAAAAAAGAGGACTAATTCAATATTAATTAAGTTGATGATTTTTACAGTGTCTCTGTTGTTTTAATACATTTGTTTTAATACATTTGACATTCATGCCAAAATGTTTCATCAATAGTGTTTTATTCATAATAGGCAGGAATGATGCAGATACACTTTACTGTGACCACTGGAGGGCAGTAAGCACTCATGACTGTAGTCTACAGTACAATTTCATTTGTACACTGGAGTTTTTAAGTGTCACTAAGTTTTATTCCTTTTTTATTGATTAAATTACTCTGAGGTCTTCTGACTCAGAGCCTTTTCAAAGACCTTCTGAGCATCTTCAGTGAGCTGGTTGAGCATAAAATTCCAAAATTTGTAGGTTGTGGTGAAAGAGAGGCTCATTGATACTGGGATTCCAATAAATGGAAGGAATATGGATACTTCCACTGCTCTAATTATTGCACCTGCACCTGCAAGTTGCACCAACACCTTCATCAGGAGCTCTTAGGTTATTTGTGCCACAGCCACTGGGGAAATGATGACAGCACGCAGATCAGTGTATGACACACCTGTTCTGGCAGAAAGTCTCTGAAGAGATGGGCTATCGAGACCAAACGCAGGAAAAAAATGTGTGACAGCACTCCTCCTCCTCGACCTGAGCTTCGAGCATTCTGACAGTTAGTGTGACTCGGGGGTGTTGATTCATTTAAACTAACATATTCATCCTGCTGTAACCAGGTTTCTGTAAGGCACAATAAATCAATATGCTTGATCGAATTATTAAATCAATAACTAACAGGGACTTGGAAGAGAGAGACCTAATGTTTGATAATCCACGTTTAACTGTTTTGGTGATATTGTTCTTTCATTGTAAAATTTTATGCTTAAATAGTTTTTTGTTAGTTTTTGGTCTGAATACTGGCCCACCAATCCTGTTAAAAAAGTGCTTGATGATCTAAATGAGATGAGGAAGCAAACCTTCTGTGCTCTGTCCATCACGCTCCCTGATTCTGGACTCCTAGATCCAGTTTCAGAGAACTGGGTGGGGCACTTGTGCTGGTGAATGACAGCTTCTGCAAAAATAGAGGAGAAAAACTTACAGGTGCTGGTCATAAAATTAGAATATGATGAAAAAGTTGATTTATTTCAGTAATTCCATTCAAAAAGTGAAACTTGTATATTATATTCATTCATTACACACAGACTGATATATTTCAAATGTTTGTTTCTTTTAATTTTGATGATTATAACTGACAACTAATGAAAACCCCAAATTCAGTATCTCTAAAATTAGAATATTGTGAAAAGGTTCAATATTGAAGACACCTGGTGCCACATTCCAATCAGCTAATTAACTCCAAACACCTGCAAAGGCCTTTAAATGGTCTCTCAGTTTAGTTCTGTAGGCTACACAATCATGGAGAAGACTGCTGACTTGACAGTTGTCCAAAAGATGACCTTTGACACCTTGCACAAGGAGGGCGAGACACCAAAGGTCATTGCTAAAGAGGCTGGCTGTTCACAGAGCTCTGTGTCCAAGCACATTAATAGAGAGGCGAAGGGAAGGAAAAGATGTGGTAGAAAAAAGTGTCCAAGCAACAGGGATAACCACACCCTGGAGAGGATTGTGGAACAAAAGCCATTCAAAAATGTGGGGGAGACTCACAAAGAGTGGACTGCAGCTGGAGTCAGTGCTTCAAGAACCACCACCCACAGACGTATGCAGACATGGGTTTCAGCTGTTGCAGTCCTCGTGTCGAGACGCTCTGGAACAAGAGACGGCGTCAGAAGCGTCTCGCCTGGGCTAAAGACAAAAAGGACTGGACTGCTGCTGAGTGCTCCAAAGTTATGTTCTCTGATCAAAGTCAGTTTGGCATTTCCTTTGGAGATCAAGGTCCCAGAGTCTGGAGGAAGAGAGGAGAGGCACAGAATCCACGCTGGCTGAGGTCCAGAGTAAAGTTTCCACAGTCAGTGATGGTTTGGGGTGCCATGTCATCTGCTGCTGTTGGTCCACTGTGTTTTCTGAGGTCAAAGGTCAACGCGGCCGTCTACCAGGAAGTTTTAGAGCACTTCATGCTTCCTGCTGCTGACCAACTTTATGGAGATGCAGATTTCATTTTCCAACAGGACTTGGCACCTGCACACAGTGCCAAAGCTACCAGTACCTGCTTTAAGGACCATGGTATCCCTGTTCTTCATTGGCCAGCAAACTCACCTGACCTTAACCCCATAGAAAATCTATGAGCTATTGTGAAGAGGAAGATGTGATACACCAGAGCCAACAATTCAGAAGAGCTGAAGGCCACTATCAGAGCAACCTGGGCTCTCATAACACCTGAGCAGAGCCACAGACTGATCGACTCCATGCCACGCCGCATTGCTGCAGTAATCCAGGCAAAAGGAGCCCCAACTGAGTACTGAGTGCTGTACATGCTCATACTTTTATGTTCATACTTTTATGTTCATACTTTTCAGTTGGCCAACATTTCTAAAAATCATTTTTTGTATTGGTCTGAAGTAATATTCTAATTTTGTGTGATACTGAATTTGGGCTTTTCATTAGTTGTCAGTTATAATCATCAAAATTAAAAGAAACAAACATTTGAAATATATCAGTCTGTGTGTAATGAATGAATATAATATACAAGTTTCATTTTTTGAATGAATACTGAAATAAATCAACTTTTTCATGATATTCTAATTTTATGACCAGCACCTGTATACTCAGCCCTAAAAGCCTCAGAAACATTGCACCTGACCAGATACTCTGGAGTACTATGGATGGCATTATGTTGGACCTCCAGCATCACTGGGAGGAATCTTGGAGTCATTTTTGATCAGGATATATCCTTCAACATTCACATTCACAATAGAACTCCCAAGGTGGTCATTTTGACCTTTTTTTTTTTAAACATTTGCAGTGTAATATCTTTGTCGCCATAAACCCTGTGTAACTGTAGGACTCTGACTTTTCCTAAATATGTGTATATTGTATTCTAACATTGTCATTTTATTAAAATGACAAGACACAAGAGAGTTATGAGTGTTTCTACCTAGAACGCCCATAGGCACTCATTCTGCCCCCAGTACATGATTTACATAAATTTATAATAAATAAAGGATAAATTATATGTATACATATAATTTGTAATCAATAAAAGATCAAAGAATACATGGCTCTGTAATGTTAGCAGTCATCTAAAGATGGTCGTGGTCATGGTCGTAGCAGTCTCTGGAGCTTTGTGGGTCATTACCACAAAGGGTTTCCTGTGAAACCACTGTGAGACCTGTGAGACCTTGTCACTTCAGGTGACCTCAGGAGGTCTAGTAAGTAAGGTATGAGTGTGGTTTTAGGCACCTGGAAGGGATCTCTAGACGGTATTGCAGGAAGCTGACAGCTGGTGTCATCAGCCGCCACCTCTGTTCAATGATGGTCGTTCACAGTGAACATAGATGGCCTCTTTCACTCCTTGGTCAAATGCTGATATCCTCAAAAGACATGTGGTTATCCCAACTGGGCCTTCATCAAATTAGTGAAGGAATCAAAGTCAGACACCAACTGGGGAGAAAAGAGAATGACAAATTGAGCAACTTTTTCTTTTATGTAGCAGGTTTGTCAGAGAAATTCAGGAAACTGGAAATAGGACAAAACTCCCAAATACAAGCTAAGTAACATAGTGTGTGCTGTGCGGTGAAGCAAGGAGAGCTCTGCATTAGAGAATCCAAACAGCCACTCCACAAAGGCATGACATAAAATAGAAGAGCCACCTCAGTACGACCAGACTCAGCTGTACTGCTGCATCTAAAGGATGAAGGACACTCTTCCACTGCTCACATTTTGGACTGAGAAGGCGGGATGGTTTGAAAGAGAAATAAAAGAAGCCATCAGTGTCCACTGTGAACAACCATCACAGAACAGAGATTGTGGCTTACAACACCAGTTGTCAGCTACCTACACAGTGGTTCCACCTGAGAACCTGGTGGTAATGACCCACACATGTTTTTTTTCTGCCTTAACATGAATAATAATGGGTCGATGACCACCACATTAGGGGACAACTCCCACTACGGTTTAAATACCTGGAATTCTCCACCTTTTAGAAGGCTCCACTCTGTTCACCTCCACCAACTCCATCCATCATCAGACTCACTGCTACGTACAGTACTCCTCATCACTCCAGCAGCAAAGGTAAACTTCCACCATTTTATCAAACTCTCTAAGTTCTGTCTGTTGGCAAACTTAAATTCCCTCAAATTCCACCTTATATTGTTTTCTCACCCGTTCTTGATCTGAACGTGTTTGTGCAACAGGAGAGATTTCACAGTTTGTAAATAGCAAATCTCTCTAAAGTTATATTTCACTCCAATGCCATTTTTGCCCTGAGCACGTACAGAAGGTATGTGCACACCAGTTAAAGAACATCTTTTGACTTCTAGTAATAGTTGGGACATGAATATGGAGAATTTTACATAGTAAATGAGAGCGAAGTGAATTATGGGGCTCCTGTTTCTGAAGCAGCAGATCAGATCATCGTCTACAACAGGGGTGTCAAACTCAGTCACAGAATAGGACAAAACTGAAAACAGTCTGAGTCACGGGCCAAACAGGATCAACCTTTATTGAACATCCAAAACTGAAAATATTTTAATCAGCAATATGAATGTGAATGGCCGGAATACAGCAACTGTTTCCTCAACACACTAAATAGAATATAAAATTATATTTTTCCTCAAAAATTCCATCAGAAAAAATGAGAATATTTCAAGCTGATGAATATTAACACATGTTTTCAGATAAAAACTGTGATGATATCAGCAAAATGTCCAGAAACAAAAAACAAGATATTTAGTTTCTCTCTTATTCCATTAAATAAATAAAATAGACTAGTTCTTATATAGCGTTTTTCTACTTTACTTTATTTCTACAATGTGTCTTTTGTCCTGTCTCTCTCCCCTCAGCCCCAACCACTCACAGCAGATGACTGCCCCTGCCTGAGCCTGGTTCTGCTGGAAGTTTCTTCCTGTTAAAAGGGAGTTTTTCCTTCCCACTGTCACCAAGTGCTTGCTCATAGGGGGTCGTTTTGGCTGTTAGGTTTTCTCTGTAATTTTTGTAGGGTCTTTACTAACAATATAAAGCACCTTGAGGCGACTGTTTATTGCTACATAATTCAAATGAATTGAACTGAATTAAGCTAAGTGAAAGTAAAAGAAAGCTGTTGATTAACAAATTGATCTGCATTCCCACCGTCACCGGTGATCATGATGTCTTCAAAAGATTTAGAAACATTAAAAGTTGTCACATGTAAAATATTTTTTCCATCCATTCTCAAGGTTGCAGGGAAGATGGAGCCTACCCCAGCTGTCATAGGCAGGGTACACCTGTACAGGTCACCAGCCTGTTGCAGGGCTAACACAGAGAGACAGACAACCATTCACACTTGTGGGCAATTTAGAATCACCAACTAACCTAACCCACTGACTGCTTGTTTGTGGACTGTGGGAGGAAATCAGTATACCCACAGAAAACCCATACAGAAAAGCCTGAGCCAAGGTGGATTTGAACCCAGAGCTTCTTGCTTTGAGGGAACAGTGCTAACCACCACATGTGTGGTTGGTTTCCACATCACTAATCAAACTGAAGTAGATAATTGTTCTTTACTGCTATTATGCAGGCATTGCATCAGGCTTCCAGTTTTTGATGGGCTAGAGTAGTTTGGGCTGGTCTTTGTAATAACAGAAGTTAATGTTTTTGATGCTGCTGCTTATACTTACCCAGCAGTCTCACCCATGTGGGCCCACAGATGGTAGTTGTGGGTGAACGATTGGGCTGTGTGGGCAGGGCAAACCCATACTTATCCCACACAGCACCCAAGTGGGAGTGCCCACACACACATACATGTACATGCATTTTGTGTGTAAGGGCACATGCCCCGTTTATATCCTACTAGCAGGTTAGCTTTGCAGCTGTTTGGAGACATTTAGTGTCATACTCGCTGCAGTGTTAATCTTGTGCACAGTTTGAATGTTACCCTCACATTCTTGACCTTCTACATAATGAATTTGCATCCAGCTCCCCTTTTCATGCTGTTTCTGACTTAATGCTTTGTCAGTGAATGAGTCCCCCTGTTGCTCTCCACCGTTGGCTTTCTTTGTATACCAGTGGAAACACTGCAGTTCATATTTTTCATTCTTTTATGAACTGAAGTTCCATATTGGCCTGTGTTTGCAGCAGACCTGCGCAGCAGCGGCCGTCCTCTGAATAACATTAATAAAAATCATTGAATCTAACTACATACAAGAAGATGGCACCTCTGTTGATATTAAATGGAAATCATTTTTTAGTGCACTGAAACAGTCTTAACATTAGACTGAATTATATTCAGCAAAAATATAAATGCACAAACCCAAAAGCTATGTTAAAATGACCTATCCCTTAACATGCTTAGGAGGGATGCTGGTGTCTGTGTGCCACAGGTGAGTGACACACTCGGTACTGACTGCTGTGAACTCTGATCACTGACCACGCTTTTTCACATTTCTTGTGCATATACATCATTAATTAGTTATGAGATGAAATAGGAAAATGTTTCATGTATTTTTGTTGAGTGCATATATGTAAATGTTAAAGGTTGTGTACCAAATTCCAAACTCTCTCTTACCACAGTTATCAGAGACAAGCATGGCTGTTCAGTCGGCATGTGAATCCGTTACAGAAGAAATGAACAGAGTTCTACAACACGATGACAAACCACTGGAAGTTGGAAAGTTCAAGGAGTTACTGAAGGACACCACCACCCCACTGAATACTGCCATCACAGGAGAATCTGGTTCAGGTACATCCACCTTTGTTAATGCCTTTAGGGGCCTGGATGGTGGAAATGAGGGCGCTGCTCCTACTGGTTGTATAGAAATTACTACAAAGGGGACACCATACCCCCATCCCAAGAATCCCAGTGTTACTTTGTGGGATCTCCCTGGAATTGGCACCACCAAGTTTCCAGCTGATGAGTACCTGAAGCTTGTTGAATTTGAGAAGTTTAACTTCGTCATCATCATCTCAGCCGTTCACTTCAGAGAAAATGATGTCAAACTCGCTGAGGAGATTCAGAGGATGAAGAAAAGGTTCTACTTTGTTCGCTCAAAGATTGACAACGATATAAATGGCGAGAAAAGAAAGACAGACTTCAGTGAAGAGAGGACTTTGACAAAAATCAGAGAAGACTGCATTCATAGTGAGTGCCTGAGTACTTAAGCCGCATTTCCATTAGTACCTACTCAGCACAGCTCGACTCGACGCGGAGGACAGCATGCCACTGATTGGCCAGGGAGTGTCGTCACCAGCGGAGTCATGAGAGCGACCCCTTCACCAGAATCAGTGTGCCATTTTTAAAACCCGACAGCAAAAACTGGAGGCCCAAAGCACCGGTTGAATGCCCAGACCAACAGTTTGCAGCTGTAGTTTTACAACATGAGAGCCATCTGAAGCGCACACAGCATACGTATTATAGCTCTGTACTGCCGGGCGATCGCCGCTGAAGCACCGTTACCTGCCCCTACAGGCTGAACAGCTGTTAGCACAGAGCCTGAGGCGGCTGATCAAAGGAACTCTGAATTACCGTAATAACGGGACCGTTTGTCCTATTGGAAAAAATCAAACGGTTCCTGAAAGCTGAGAAACTGCACTTCACAACAACATAGGGGATTACTGTGGTGTTATTACGGTAATTGTTGCAGTAAGTCTGAGAACGGCGGCACTTCTGAAGTACACTGAGCCGATTATGACATGTTCGGGGGTACTGGGTTATACTTAATGATAACCTTCATCTATTAAAACATTGTACAGGGACTTATGCATGATGATGATATTGAGCTGGCATTAGCTGTTAGCTTGCCTCTGTCTCATCCATTGTTGTTTTGTGTTTTGAGCCGCATAAAAATTACATCAAGACACTACTACCCGCGTGGCAATATCGACTCCACCCACACTGTGGTGGTCCTCAATTGCAATGGAAATAAAAACAAGACTGTGGCGAGTCGAGTCGACCCGTGCTGAGTAGGTACACAACATTACTTTCTGGATCCACTTTTTTAAAACATTCAGAACCTGGTTTTGGTTTAAATGATAATAATGTTAGCATGTCCTTTCTGTGGAACAGGACTCAGAGAATTAGGCATCGAGTCTCCACAGGTCTTCCTGTGTCCAGCTTTGACCTCCAAATGTACGACTTCTTCCTGTTACAAGAGACCTTAGAGAGAGAACTTCCTTCAAACAAGAGGGACACTCTGCTGTTTGCATCAGCCCAGAGATCATCAAGAAGAAGAAGAAGAAAGCTTTGCAGTGCAAAATAAAATACTATGCTTTTGGCTATGCAGCTGGAGCAGCTGGAGCAGCTGTTCCAGTTCCTGGGGTTTCTGTTGCTGTTGATGTTGCTTTGCTGGCTGGTGCTGTCACACATTTTGTTCATGCGTTTGGTCTCCATATCCTGTCTCGGCGGAGACTTTCTGCCAGAACAGGTGTGTCATACACTGATCTGTGCGCTGTCATCATTTCCCCACTGGCTGCAGTAGAATAAGTAAAGAGCTCCTCGTGGAAGTGTTCACCCAGCTTGGGTGCGCAGCTACATTAATTGTAGCAGAAGAAGCATCCAGATGGATTCCAGTAGTTGGGATTCCAGTAGCAATGGGCCTCTCTTTCACCACAACCTCCAAACTTCTGAATTTGATCCTCAACCAGCTCACTGACGATGCTCAGAGTGTGTTTGAAAGGGCTCTCCAAAATGGGCAAATATGTTCTAAATCCAGGTACTAGTTTAGCTCACAGGCTGAGCAGGTGATCATACTCTGCATGGCTAAATGCAGTGTATTTGACTCTGACATGAGACCTTCCCCCGTGCTCTGACTCTCTTCCTGCTTTCCTGTCTTTTCTTCACAGCACTATTTAAGAAAGACATCAAATGATTTATGTATCCCTGTCCAGCTGATCAGAGTATCAGAGGCCTCAGCAAGTCTCATTTCCTGTGATCAGAGCAGAAACAGCAGAGGAATTTCTCCCAGGTTCACGCACTGAAACCTTCCTCTTCATCCGTACAGGAACAAATGTGATCATATTATTCAGACAGAAACTGTGTGCAGAGTAGAAGAGCTGCTGAATCACTGTTGTGATGCTTTTTCAAATTTATTTTTGTGTAATCATTGTCACCAGTTTGTGCAAATCAGGTGAAATAATGACTGTTATTACTTATCTGAACTTGTTTATGTGATTTAATAAACTGTGATGAACTGTTTTGTGCTCACTGCCATCCAGTGGTCACAGTGAGGAATTACAACATGAATGAACCTTAATGGTTACCTCCATCACACCTGTTAGTAATATAATGTAATTTATAACATATTAACATTAATGCTATAGTGCATGATTTGTTTTAAGACCAGATAATACAACTCAGTTTCAATTCAATTTAGCTCTATTTGTACAGCAGCAATTCAAACATGTCACGATCCTGGCATTTTCCCAGTGTTTTGTTTTGAAATCAAAATAACACATAGTTATTAGTTCAGTTCATGGTAGTTCCAGCATCAACCTGTGTTCCCTGTGCCTTCAGGAAGCAGGTTCAACAAACTCTGGTTCAACAGTTAAACTGTAAACATTAAAGCAGTTTTTCTCGAAATCTCATTTTTATCCAGTAATGGCAGAAATAGTGAAATTCTTGTGAGGGTGCTATTCCATCAATAGATTATCATTTTTACTGAATAATTATTTAAACAATTAAAGGGCCATAAACTGAGCTGTCATGAACTGCAGCAGAAACAGTTTTTCTTAAATAAACTGACCTGAGGTCAGCCCCCGGGCTCTGCTGCTGTCTCAGGCTCTAACACAGGTCGCTCAGTAAACTCAGTCTGAGCTGTTTCTCCACTTTTATCTTCACTTTCTGTCTCCTGCAGTTTGTCCGTCAGGCTGCAGCTCAATAATTAGATTTGATCAATCAGATGTGAAGTTAGGATTCAGCTTCATCTGATGGAGATGAAGTTGTGTAGATGATGACAGCAGACATTATAAAGAAATGATATGTTTGATAAACAAACTTTTATTCTGTCTGTGATGATGTCAGAGTGGGTCAGGCTGATTAAAGTGACTCGTCATGCTCCACGCTGACATGTGCCATCCTCAGTCCATCGGATTAAAATGGAGGCTCCGCCCTTTATTTACCCGTTGCCATGGTGAATCATGTACCAGAGCTCCATTGATGATGGCTTTCTTTCCTTACTCATGCACGTGCAAGCTAATGTCCCAACACACACGTGCACCGGACTTAATTTATTTTTCTGGTTAAAACCCTGTGGTCATTGCATTGTAGTGGTTCTGAAGTTTTCAGGGTGCACAGCTTGCTTTTTTTTATTGCCTTCTTGCACTATTATAATCAGTGGCAATATCAGATATTTTCTGTGAACCAGGACTTGTCGGCTTGACCAGTTATGGAATCTAATGTAACCAATCAATTGTCAGATTACTGAGAAATAAAGACTCATAGGTGCTGTTGGTGTGGATATGGTTTAACTTGCACCAAATTACATCAAAAAAGCTAAAACCTTGAGGATTTGTGTGTATTGGTAGATTTACCTGAACAAATCTTCTCTACTTTGAAAGACACGTTGAGAACCCACTGATTTATATGTGATATTCAGCCTGAAACCAGTAGCGTGACATACAGCGCGAGGCACCTGGCAGCGACATACCCCAGCCCAAGTGTTATAGGTCAGCTACTACTCCAAACCAACACTAGGGGACGGCCTGGGTTGGGGAGTGTCACTGCAACATTTTAAACCCTAACTCACCTGTGCCTTTGGACTGACCCGTCCCCTTTCATTCAAAGATGTCTACCCCACTCCTCCCAATGACTTTTCAAAGGAGTATGCCCAATTATGTGGAGCTGCTGCTGGCTGGAGTCTGGAGGACACCAGCCAGAAAACAGATTTGGACCCGCCCCAACACAGCGACAGTTGACCATTTTGTCAGTTGCTCCTTCCTTCACAGGACAGTGACACACAGGCCCGTGCATTTCTGGTCAGTCTGGGGATAAGTGGGATGACCCACCCATCACTGGGGGCAAGTTCACAGAATCAGTTCAACCCCTTGGTAGCACAGCCCCTTGGGTGGATGAGATTGGCCCAGAGTTCCTAAAATCTTTAAGAGGGGGACTGGAGGGTATACGCTGGTGGGAATGAGAATTAGCACCTCCAACGCCAAGAGTTTAAATATCTCGAAGTCTTGTTCACAGGTGAGGGAGTGGGAGATGACAAATGAACTGGGGCCACGTTTGCAGTGATGCAGACTCTGTACCAATCCGTTGTGGTAAAGATGGAGCTGAACACCAAAATGAAGCATTTGGTTTACTGCTTGATCTACGTCCCTATGCTCACACACTTTGGGTAGTAACTGGAAGAATGAGAGCGTGGACACAAGCGGCAGAAATGAGCCTTCTCCAAAGGGCTCCTGGCCCCTCTCAGAGATGGACTGAGGAGTTCAGTCATTTAGGAGGGGCTTAGAGTAGAGACGCTACTCCTCCACATCAAACTGAGCCAGCTAAGGTGGTTTGGGCATCTTACTGGATGAGGTGTTCCAGGCATGTCAACACCAGGACACGGCCCTGGGGTAGGCACAGGACACGCTGGAGAGACATCTCTCAGCTGGCCTGAGAACACCTCGGTATTCTCCTGGATGAGCTGGAAGAGGTGGCTGGGGAGAGGGAGGTCTGGGCTTTCATGCTTAGACTGCTACCTCCGTGACCTAACACCAGATAAGTGGTAGTAAATGGATAGATGGAAAAATAACCCAATTAACGTTACATTTTGGGGCTACAGTTCTATACAGCTACTTTTTACTTTGGATTAACTCAGGGGTAACCTTTTTAAGACAGGAAGTCGTGAGACATTGTTCTCCCTTAATAAATTATCTGGTTAGGACTTATTGCTCACGTACTTAAATATTTCAAATATATATAATAAATATTGCTTGGTATCAGAATTAGGTAAACCTGCTTTTTGGAAGAGCCTCAGGTTAGATTACACAAATCTGTAGTTTTTTAAATTTTTTTATTAAGTTATTCATTCAATTAAAACACAGTCATAACATTGGAAAGCAGTTAAAAAAACAATATGAAGCCAAAGTGCAAAATCATTTACAGTCACATCAAAGTTCCAGGATTCAGTGCTATGTGTTACCTGTTTCTTCACCACACGTACTGTACATGGAGGTAGCCACCAAGATGTATTATTTACTTGAAGCTTGGAGCTAATCTTTTAGGCTGTTGCCGTGTTTGCTGCTTTGAAACCAGATGTAATGAGTGAGGGGTGGCTCGCTCCCAGTCAGAAACAAACATGGTGGTCACAAGCCAACTACTAAGATACGACCATTTGATAGTAACCTCAATCTACAAGCCACATGCTGCACATGTGTGATGGTCAAGGTTAAGATTTGGATTCTGATGTGTATGAAACAAGTGCCTGTAGAAACAGGTACATTAGAACAAATTTGTTTACCGATTCACTCTTGATATGACAAGTTCATCTTAAAAACAAGCAAACAAGAACATTGTGATTCATAATTACATGCTTATCAAATACTACAGGCCATTTCTCCCAAATTTCTCCCATTTTACACCTGGCATCCTTAATGTGTGTGAGTCCTAATCAAGTCCAGAAGTGAATCAGAATAGCACAGTGTAAATCATCATTTCAGCATTAAATCATCACTCTGCAACCAAAGAGAAGTTATCAAACTGGGCCAGCTCAAACGAGTGTGTTCCTATGGCAGCCCAGCCATTCTGTGGGGTCAGTACCACAGCATTCTTCCATAGAGGGTATCCATTCAGCATCCCTGATGCATACTGGTCCTACAGGAAAGAGAAGGATCACAGTACTGAACAGCACAACACTTTTAGACATCTTCCCCCCACCCCAGTGAAAAAGGGTCAACTATGAAGTTTTACTTCTGAAATCTTTTTTTTTTTTTACATTAGTTTGTGTAGAAGATACCTATTCAGGTTTTTCAGAGCTGAGAAGTATTAACACACTGGCTCCAATGTAGCATTTTGATCTCATCCTCACAAGGTCCACTGGATTTAAAACTTTGTTAATCATCAAAAAAAGGTGGCAGTGTGACTCAGAAATAGAAAGGAGTGAGTACAAAAACTTTACAAACAGTAAAGAGTGTCTACTTACTTTTACAGTGAGTGACAAGGTGTACCAGCCGTATCCCCGGGTACCAGACTGTCCCTCTGCGAAGTACAGTCTGCCCAGCTGTTGACAAAAGAACAGTGATAACAGAAACCATTCAACTACGGAAATTGTGGAAAACTTTGAACTAAAAAGGCTACAAGCCATGCTTTTGGTTTTTAGTTTAAAGTAAAGTGTGATGGAGCAGAGTGACCATACTGACCAAGATCATTGGTAACTTTGTAGGTGCCATCAGCAAACACCCAGAAGAAGACTCCTTTAGCACTGCGGATCAACTGGCCTCCTTTATCCACCCTGGCTGCTACGAACACACCACCAGTCTTTATGTTCTCCATGAAGACGTCACACGTAACTGTCAGGTTCTGCCTGTACCACCACAATATAAACAGACCGAACATTACTCACTTTAAATGATGTAGTACTTGTATAGCACTTTTCTCCTTGAAGTACTTGACTACAAGCTTAATTCACCCAATCCCACATACCCTCATACACATGCTCTTTTTCTATGCCTAAGTGCCTTGTCTATCATTTGTGGATCCACTCTCACACTAAAGGATGCATCGGGGGAAAGGCAACCCAACATAACTCCAGCATAACTGGAGTAGCTGGAGGTCGAACCACTGACCTTCCGTTTGGTAGGTTACCTGCTCTACCTCCTGAGCCACAGCCACCCCATGGGTGTTACACTGACTGCTACTCACTACTCACAACATCAACTCACCAATAATAGTCTCCGATGACACTCATGGTCTGGTCAGCGTCTGCTGCCCATGTGATGGGTCTTTCTGTCAGAACCTGTCTTAAGGTGAAGATGTGAGGTCCGGGATCAGTCAGGTTGATGAAGTACTCAAACACTCCAGTCTGATCAGCAAAGTCTGGAGCTTCTGAGAAAGGTGGGTTTCCTATAGAGGGGTCATACACAATTCAATTCAATTTTATTTATACAGCGCCAAATCACATCAAACAGTCACTTCAAGGTGCCTCATATTGTAAGGTAAAGAAAATAATAGACGACAAAACCCCAATAATCAAAACTACCCCCATCAGCGACCAGGTGGGGGTGAGGGCAAGGAGACAGAACAAGTAACATCCTGTGGAAGAGAGCCAGAGATTAATAATAACTCTCACCGCATCATAGTAGCCCTCAGCAGCCTAGGCCTATAGCAACATAACTAAGGAAGGGTTCAGGGTCACCTGATCCAGTCCTAACCATAAGCTTGATCATAAAAGCAGAGGTTACTAATAGGCGGGTCTCGGTCCAGATCCAGACCAAAATGATGTCTTATGCGGACCTGAACTAACACCAAAACAGAAATCTCTTTGAGCACTTTCTGGTTTACCGGCGCAGCTTTTACAGTCCTTACAGTAGTGGTGACGTGTCCAAGGAAAACCACAGACCAATCGCATGCAAGTTTGGCCATACCACGTGATACCACCAAGCCGGTTCCAGCTGGCCGATAAACTTTGTAACAAAGCCAGGACGGATGAGAGAGATGAGAGAGGTTAGTCGGGAAAAGACAAAAATAAAAACAAACAGTGACACATAACAGGAGACACAGCCAGGCGAGACAGAGGAAAGGATAAACTGGTAGCTGAGATGGAGAAAGAGAGAGAAACGGGCGAGTTAGACAGACACAAGTAGAAAAAGAACAAGTGGCAGCGTCTAAAAAACAAAAAAATAGACAGTGAAAATAGAGCATTTAATCCAGAATGGGCAGTCATTTCTCTTTATACTTCCACGGGTAGTACTAAACCAGTGTGTCTGATACAGTGGTATGCAAAGGTTTGGGCCCCCCTGATAATTCTCATGATTTTCCTTTATAAATCATTGGTTGTTCGGATCAGCAGTTCCAGTTAAATCTATCATACAGCAGATGAACACAGTGATATTTGAGAAGTTTATAGGATTTACAGAAAGTGTGCAATAATTATTTAAACTAAATTAGGCAGGTGCATAAGTTTGGGCACCCTTTTATTGATTTGAATACCTTTAGCACTAATTATTGGAACACAAAATCTGTTCTGTAATCTCAGTGACCCTTGACCTACATACACAGGTGAATCCAATTATGAGGAAGGGTTAAGGTGTTTCTCCTCTTTGCATCTTCTCTGAAGAGTGGCAACATGGGAGCCTCAAAACAGCTCTCAGATGAGCTGAAGACAAAGATTGTTGAACATCATGGTTTAGGGGAAGGATCCAAAAAGCTCTCTCAGAGATTTCAGCTGTCAGTTTCCACTGTGAGGAACATAGTGAGGAACTGGAAGACCACAGGCACAGTTCTAGTTAAGGCCCAAAGTGGCCAAGAAAACTCTCAGATAGGCAGAGGGGAAGGATGCTGAGAACAGTCATAGTCAATCCACAGAGCAGCTCCAAAGACCTCCAACATCATCTTGCTGCAGATGGTGTCTCTGTGCATCGTTCAACTATTCAGCGCACTTTGCACAAGGAGAGGCTGTATGGGAGAGTAATGCAGAAGAAGCCTTTTCTGCACACACACCACAAACAGAGTCGCTGAGGTCTGCTAAAGCACATTTGGACAAGCAGCTTCATTCTGGAATAAGGTGCTGTGGACTGATGCTACTAACACTGAGTTATTTGGACATAAGGGGCGGTATGCATGGAGGAAAAAGAGCACAGCATTCCAAGACAAACACTTGGTACCCACAGGAACATTTGGTGGTGGTCCCATCATGCTGTGGGGCTGTGTGGCCAGTGCAGGTACTGGGAACCTTGTTAAAGTTGAGGGTCGCATGGATTCCAGTCAATATCAGCAGATTCTTGAGAACAATGTTCAAGAATCAGTGACAAAGTTGAAGTTGCACCGGAGCTGGAAACTTCCACAAGACAACGACCCTAAACACTGCTCCAAATCTACTAAGGCATTCATGCAGAGGAACATGTCCAACGTTCTGGAACGGCCATCTCAGTCCCCAGACTGAGACTTACTGAAGGAAAAGAAAAACAGGAACTTTGTGAGAAAATAAAGCAAATCCCCATGTCAGCATCATCCGCTACAAAGAAAAGTGAAATTTTACTCAGGACGTGCTAGCTCAGCTTGATGAAGCCATGAAAAAGGCCCCATGTATAGCCTTAGCTGTGGATGAGTCCACTGACATGTGTGATGATGCTCAGCTATTAGCTTATGTTGGGTTTATAACACAGACCAGAAAGCATTCTGTGAAGATCTGCTGGGTGTCACTCCTCTTCAGAGCAGCACAACATGAGAGGGCATCTACCTGGCCATTAAGGGAATGTTAGAAAAGAGGAATAAAGCCCACAAAAGTGATCTCAGTCACCACAGATGGAGTTCCTGCTATGGTAGAGAAAGAAAAGGCAGCTGTAACAAGACTGAAGAATGGGATTCCTGATCTCCTAAATTACCAGAGTATCATGCACCAGTCGGTGCTCTGTGCCTCCCTGTCAGATGAACATGCTGAGGTGATGAATACAATGATGAAAATGATCAATTTTCTTAGGGTATCCTCTTGCATGCTGAAGGAATTCCTCAGAGAACTTGATGCCAGTGCTGATGATCTCTGCTGCAGAAGGCAACCGTTTCTCAATTTCTAGAAAATCAGAAACAGCAGGACAACGTGGCCTTTTTGGCTGACATTACTTCACATCTAAATGAACTGAACTTGAGGCTACGGGGCTATGGGACAGCAGTCCATGCCTTTCAGAAGAAACATAAGATGTTCAAGGAAGACCTGCAGGAAGACTGTGTCCACTTCCCAGCAGTGCAGGAACAGGTTCAAGGTCAGCGACATGTCTTGTTGAGTTTACTGAGAAGCTCAATGAACACTTCCACACATGCATGAGAATGGCTCTGACTCCATTCAAGCCCAGGTTTAAAGTTCTTGCAGGACAAGCAGGAGCTCACTTCTCTCACTGAGCACAACAAAAAATAAGTGATTGCCTAAAAATGTTCAGTTATTAAATGAGTTCAGATTTAAATTATTCAAATAATTTGGGACCTCCTCCATTTCTTTTCTTATGAAGTTAGTCAGTGTGAATACGCACAGTTGCCATGTTTTACTTAGGTTCTTATGATGACATGTCATCCTACTTTTACTCAGTACAGTTCATTTGATAGGCAAATCAATGTGCATGCATTGGTGTGCCTATCAAATGAACCGAGGGTATATATAAAATACCCGTCATAAAGTTTGAAGCCTAATGTTAAAAACAGAGAGGGTGTCTGTCTCCTGAATCCAAGCTGGGAGCTGGTTCCACAGAAGAGGGGCCTGAAAGCTGAAGGCTCTGCCTCCCATTCTACTTTTAAATACCAAAGGAACACAGAAGCAGATGGAACATGAAGATCCCTTTGTCTCATTTTTAAAGCGGTTAGGAATTCTGTGACATTTAGGGTTAGATACATGCTATACTTACGAACATCAAAGTCATCTTTGTACGCTTTAGGGAAGCGAACTGAGGGAGGTGGGTCGGGGTAGCTGCCTTTGCTTCCTGTAGTAATAGTGGTGAGTGTGTAAACCTCGTCTTCAGCCAGATTAAGGGTGAACGAGCCATCTACAAGCTAGTGGTCATATAAAGACACTGTTACAGTTCTTGGCTGGTGCCAACATATCAGTGAGGCGCATCTTTCTTCAAGGCATACACACCCTGTCCCTTTACCTTCAGTGGCTTTAGCTTCTCAAAAAAGGAGGGGTTTTTCATCTTGAAGTTAAACTGTGACTGCCACACTTGGAGTTCCTTGATGGTGGCCTATAAAAAAAAAATCAACTTAAACAATTTAACAATACAAGTCAAACTTTCAGCAGATTGAAGACGACCATGTGAACTTACAAAGGATCCCTTCAGCTGGAAAGTTGCATTTTGAGACGTTACATTAAAGGGAGGGAGTGGAGGTCTTATGCACACTGAATGATCGTGAGTCTATGAAGGAAACAAAGAGCTCAGTTAAAGAAGATTTCCATAACCTCAGAAAACCTGCAAAGTTGCACGTGCTTGAGCCGACATGAGCCACAATAACACACACGAAGCCAAACAAAGTAGTATAATGAGCATTTGTTCGTCTTTGGCCAGACTCGCTTTATCAGAGTAAGCCATCTTCTGGCTAATGTTAACTTAACTGGTTAAATCTTATCCCAACACATCAGTTTGATATCCTTCGGTGGAATTTGTGTTGGAGTCTGTTGTGTTTGGATCAAGTCATTTATTGACATTAAGCAGACTCCTATTCTAAGCTAATTAAAAACAAACAACAACAAAAACCCACCGAAGCCCAAACATGCAACTCTTGAAATATAAGTAAAGTTCTGTCCAGGGCTTTGACAGGCAGTCAATAATAGACACCATCAAAATGAAATGAGCTTAATTTTTATTTAAATTTTATAATCCAAACGTCTCAATAAATCAGTTTTATTTATACAAAGGGCCAATCCACAGAATTCTGCATGTCATGGAGGATTAAAGGTTAAAAGTCTGTGACTATTTATAAGGGACAACAGCCCCAAAACCTATAATTACAAGGAGTTTGTGGACAGTGCATCAAATATAACGGAACATATGCAGGATTGAGTGGCACGTCACAGAGGGGACCAAGAAAATCAGAAATTATGAGATGCAAAAATTATGTCTTTGGGCTTTGCCCAGTTGGCCCTCTCCCAGATACTCTCCCTTGAGCTCCCTCCCCAGGCTTGGCTCCAGGGTGTGGTGGGTAACCCTGTCCTGGGTAAATTGTTCCCTTGATTCTTCTTCCACAGGTTTTTTTTCTTTTGTCTGGCCTCCCTCACCCAAAAACCCAATCTTTAACAATATAAGAGTGTTTGCCATTATCTGGTGCAAATCTGCATTTCTTAGTTTTTACTGCTTTAAAATGACTAACATTTGCATTGATTATGTTAATTAACTGATTTATTAAAAATGTTTCTTAAATGAAAGGAACAGGAACTATATTTTACATGTGAATCAAGACCCAATTCAATTCAATTCAAGTCAATTCAATCTTCAGAAGAAGAATCAAAAATTACACCAATATTTTGAACGCTGGAAGTAGCAGTTAAACAAAAAGTGTAAAGAGCCTGGCTGATGTTAGGATGCAGTTCAGGAGGAGCGAGAGTCAAGGTTTCAGTCTCGTTAACATTTAGAACCGGTCACTACTGCGGGTTAAAACCGTGAACTAGGGTGGACTGCTTATCCCGCTGGTGAGGCTAAAAAGACACATACAGCTAAATGTTAGTGTGATTTTCAACAATGTTTGATTTAACTTTAGACTTCACCTTGAAACCTGTTTACCTTTCCTTGTATCATTTTTCTGAGCGCGGCCTCGTGTGTGACAGTTATTTTTTCCACGTTGATATACTGTATTAACACATTGGACCTAAATAACAAAAACAGAATTTCTTCTTCTTTTTTTTTTTACTGTGAGAACCACAGACATATTTATCCAACTATTTTATAAATGAAACCAGAAAATTGCAATTTTGAGCATCCAAAGTTATATACATGTACAAATATTTACAGACAATCGCGGCCACAAACGAATTTTTTGTGCCGTTCCAAAAAAATCAGTTCCTGTCCACCACAGACAGAGGGGGCCATCACAGGCATCACACTTCCAGGTGTGTCCGTCTTCCTGCTGTACACCTGGAAGCAGCATTTACATCTGAGTCCACCTTTGGTGGCTTATTAGCAGCATCTGCCTGCCAATGACTACACAACACACTACACATCAACTATACACTCCAAATCTCTCAAACTGCAGAACTCCCTATCAATACCGTTGTCTCTCTTGTGGCCCATCACTCACAACTTTCAGCTGTTCCTCAGCAACCAAATGCCAGATGTTGCACGTTTTCATTGGTTGATGTGGTGCATTTTTCCACCAATAGAATTTTTTTTGGTTTGCTATTATTACCCCAGGGTAATAATGTATGCAGTAGTGAACCTTATGGAACACCACAGGTTAGGGAGGCAGTGTTAGAAGAGAACTTAACAGAGACAGTCCTTTGAGATTAATAGGAAGAAACCCGATCTAACCCAGAGCCAGAGATACCAGCCAAAATCAGGAAAGCCTTTACACACCAGACACACTGCAAAAAAACAAAAAAGAACACAAAACTCAGAATCTTTCATATGCAAACTTGTGTGTCTGTAAACTACACACACACCAAACATGTTGCTTTTTGTGAATAAATCGTCCTCACAAAACGCACTGTGAAAAAAATTAGGTCGACATCAAGCGATGATGTAATGAGGTCCTGATGTTTCTAAACAAGAGAAGAAAGAAAGAGATTGTGGGTTCATCCAGCTCTCCTGAGAAAGCAGCCGGTTCAGGCGGCAGTTTGAGCTCTTGTTGGCAGAGTTGGGATCACATCTGAGGAGGCAGGGAAATTGTTCCAGCAGCTTGATTGCCCCGGAGCAGTGTGTAGCCGTGTGTCTGAGGAAAAATAGTATTGTTTTACTATTTTCCTACCACTGTATATTCAGGATATCAGTGCGCGGAACATAGCCTTGCCTCAGGTAGTTGTTAATAAACAGCAATGATGAACCAGTGCTGGTGAGAGTCCCCAACAGGACAGGAGGTGGTAATGCGAGACCCGATCCGGCAAAATGAGTTGGAAGTCGCAAGGGCTGATTCTTAGGCCAATAACGTGAATCAGTGCGCTGTATGGTTGTTATTTCTGAGTTCACTGGAAGTTCTTACCAACAAAGGAGAGCAAAACCAAAATGAGCTCTTATTGGCTACCAGTGATGACATCACTGGCATCAAATCAGCAATCACCAATGCCAACAGGTTGCACCTCAGACTGTCCAGAAGCTCAGTGATGCCTTGGTCCAGATCTGGGAGGAGATCCCCCAGGACACCATCCGTTGTCTCATTAGGAGCCCTGGCCCTGTCAAGCGTGCATGCAAGCACGTGGGGGTCATATAAACTACTGAGCACCATTTTGAGTTGCTGCAATGAAATTTCAGCAAAACAGACTATCCTGCTACATCATTTTTTCACTTCGATATTTGGGGTCTCTTTGAATTCAGTCCTCTCAAAGTTGGGAATTTTCATTTCCATGTGTCATCCTTTTGGTCCCAGCATGGTGTAAAATAGATCAGTTACAAGGAAGTACCACCTGGAAATTTCAGAACTGTGTCCTACTCAGATTATACCTTCTCTTACCATCTTACTGATATTTCTGAGGTGCAACTTGTCACATTTGCTCAATCTAACCTAAAAGTTAAATGACATTATAATTTTCTTTATTTCTGTTGTTCAAGACCATTTTAGAAAACTAAAATAAAGCCTGCCTCCTTGGAAACAGAATACAAAGAAATGAAGGGTAGCTCCTAACTTTTAGATAGTTCTGTAAAATCATAGAGCGAGGAGACGAAAACCTCAGAAGCAAACAGTAAAAATGTGGAAAACAGGGAAGCCTAACTTGCCATGGTTTCTATAATAACAGTGAGGTTTCCCTTCCCATCAGTCAAGGCAACGTAGCTTCCACCTTGTGCCAGATGTCCAACACTCTGCAGGTAGGTCCATCCTGGCTGAGTGAACTGTGTCGTGTGGGCTGCAAGGAAAACAATTTAAAACAAAGGGTCAATAAACAAATACCAACAACTGTGAAAATAATTCTTTTTCCAAATGAGGTTGTTCTCATCCCCGTCTGTACCAAACATTTGGCTGACTGTGTCTCACAGGTCAGATGTTTTCACGCTCAACATTGCATGTATCACTTTAACAAAGTTTCTATGAACAGCCTAAAATGCAGACCTGTGATCCAAATTGGAGATTCAACCACATAGTTGCCACTCCAGGGCTCCTCAGCTGTCATGAGCCCGTCCCTGCCGAATGGCAGCTCTTCATAGTAACTAGCCACCAGGTTCCAGGAGATGGTGCTGGAGAAGGGATTACAGTCCAAGCAGACGGCTGCATATTTAGGCTTACACCAAAAACGCTCCGAAACACGTATTCACTGAGTATACATTTTTTTTCATTTTGCATTGATTGATTGATGTTTTTGTCTAACAGATATTAATTTGTGTTGTTAGTAGACTAGTACCTTCAAGTACTTTAACTAGATGTGTATACATAAATAATACTGGCAATGAATTAAAAACACGTCCATCAAACTGATGAAATTCACCACATCTGATTATACACACTGCCTGAGATGCTCAGTATTTTGCTACAATGTGTTGCTTATGTCTTTACATACGCAGTCATTTGTCCGTTGACATAGTTCTGGTTGAGGATGCGAGCCCAGCAGCCTCCACCCGTCTCATCATTGAGGGAGCTGTAGTCCTCTGACGACCACAGCGTCTTCTGCGTTATCAGGGCCTCTTTCACTGTGTTGGTACCTGGATAGTGAGCCCTGATCACCACACATACAGCATACAAAAGTCAAACTTGGTGATCACAGCCCACACCTCTGTATTTTAGTTCTTCCTACACAGCTAGTAAGCAGTAAACGGGCTCAGTATCAAACAGATAGTAAGGCCTGTATTATATACCTCGTGAGGCCGAGTTGTTTACCAGAAAAAGACAAAACATGACATTTGATTTTAAGATAACACAATTTTGTAAAGCCTTTAATTAAGAGTTCTTTGTCAGTTGTCTTATTTTATGGAAAGAGGAATATTGTTAATTTCAAATCCCAATGCAATACAATTATGGAAATCCAGGTAATCTCTAGCAATGGGCTAGTTAGTATTACGTGTGAATATGGCATCTTTATGTTATGCACATATATCCAGCAAAGATCTTTTTGTTCTACTACTGTAAAAAGACTTTACAGCTTGGACACTCGTCTATTGATGACAAGAGTTTCTTTTTCTGGATGGAACAGGTTGGAACTCTGAGCTACTAGTTGTTTTGATGTTAGTCTAGATGTTGGGTATTGAAGAATCCATAGGTCCCACATCCTGTTCAATTAACCTCTTTCATTGGGGTTACATGCATAGTAGCATTCCAACAGGTCCCTATTAGCATCCCTTGTCCACTTATGCCATAGCCTTGTTCCCGTAGCCCACTTCTCATACGTATTGGGGGAATGTAGAAAGGCAGAGCTGTTGGCCCTTGCTAAACAGTATAATGTTCCTGTTGTATCGTCGCTCAGGAAACGTGATCTGAGAGCTACCCTTTTGGATGGTATAATTAGCAAAGGTGTGCACCAGCAGAGGATGCGCATCCTGTGGTGGAGGCAACCAAGTCACCACTGACTGCTGCCACGCCTGGCTTACAGGGTAGTGGAGTGGAGGAAAAGCTTGTTAACCTTGCCAAGGTTCGATCCAGACTCTGCTGAGTCATCTCCTAGTTCTAGATTAGACGCAGGTTAAAAATGTGGATGGCTTGTTTTAGCAAGGACAGGGAAAGAGAGGAACGTGAGTTTTAACTCAGAAGAGAGTTAGGGGTCATTCACAATTATCAACATTTTCCAAAGTGTACAAAGAGTACTCTTTTCAGACCCACCTCCCCAAAAGTGTACAAAGAAAATGTTGATCTTTTTTCATTACATTGTACCAGCATCAAATACAGGTGTGGATGAACTGTCAAGCAGTCATCCCTCTGTGTTTTCTGCCAGTGTTTACCTAAGCGCAGTCCCATAAAAAGGCAGCAGACCTATTTGGCAGATTTACTGCTGGCATCAACACTGGCTGGTGAGGGTGGCTCAGCAGACACAGGTAGTAAGAATACTGATCCCAAGAAGTCATCTGCAGAGGGGAGTTACCCCACAAACTATCACTAAATCTTCCTGTGACATGTGAAACACTCACTGATGTTCAGAAATATGACTCCAGTCTGGCTAAATGTTTTTCTTCTATGTCTACCCAAAAAGAAAGGAAGAACCGCTCCTAGTCTTACTTCTTGGAGAATGAGCCCTGATGCACAAGAGGACTTAACCTTTAATAGAAGACGTGCTGAGTGTGAGACAGCTGATGATTGGAACACTGTATTAAGCTGTTGTTCCCTCTATTGCCATCATGTATTGTACCTTACACATGACCATCCATGTGGAACATGTAACATATTGTGACTTTTGTAACTATTGTGTTTTCTGGCCAAGATTAAACGCTGATGTCGTACATTTCTGATGAATGTGTAAAATCTGTCAAATTAGAGGAAAACCAGTTTGGTGTGGAAAAACTTGACTGGCCTGCCCTCAGCCTGATAGAACACCTTTGGGATGGATTAGAGCAGAGACTGTGAGCCAGGCCTTCTCTCCAACATCAGTGTCTGACCTCACAGATGTGCTTCTGGAAGAATGGTCAGAAATTCCCATAAACACTCCTAAACCTGTGGAAAGCCTTCCCAGAAGAGCTGAAGCTGTTATACCGTGGGTACGTAAAGTATTCAGACCCCTTTAAAAATTTTCACTCTTTGTTTCATTGCAGCCATTTGCTAAAATCCAGAAAGTTCATTTTATTTCTCATTAATGTACACTCAGCACCCCATCTTGACAGAAAAAAACAAATGTAGAAATTTTTGCAAATTTATTAAGAAGAAAAGCTGAAATATCACATGGTCATAAGTATTCAGACCCTTTGCTCAGTATTGAGTAGAAGCACCTTTTGAGCTAGTACAGCCATGAGTCTTCTTGGGAATGATGCAACAAGTTTTCCACACCTGGATTTGGGGATCCTCTGCCATTCTTCCTGCAGATCCTTCAATTGCAACCAGTCGTCCTGTCCCTGCAGCTGAAAAACACCCCCACAGCATGATGCTGCCCCCACCATGTTTCACTGTTGGGATTGTATTGGGCAGGTGATGAGCAGTGCCTGGTTTTCTCCACATATACCGCTTAGAATTAACGACAAAGTTCAATCTTCATCTCATCAGACCAGAGAATCTTATTTCTCATAGTCTGGGAGTCCTTCATGTCTTTTTTGGCTTTCATATGTCTTGCACTGAGGAGAGGCTTCCGTCGGGCCGCTCTGCCATAAAGCCCCGACTGGTGGAGGGCTGCAGTGATAGTTGACTTTGTGGAACTTTCTCCCATCTCCCTACTGCATCTCTGGAGCTCAGCCACAGTGATCTTTGGGTTCTTCTTTACCTCTCTCACCAAGGCTCTTCTCCCACCATTGCTCAGTTTGGTTGGACGGCCAGGTCTAGGAAGAGTTCTGGTGGTCCCAAACTTCTTCCATTTAAGGATTATGGAGGCCACTGTGCTCTTAGGAACCTTGAGTGCTGCAGAAATTCTCCTGTAACCTTGGTCAGATCTGTTCTTGCCACAATCCTGTCTCTGAGCTCCTTGGGCAGTTCCTTCCACCTCATGATTCTCATTTGCTCTGACAGCACTGTGAGCTGTGAGCTCTCATATAGACAGGTGTGTGCCTTTCCTAACCAAGTCCAATCAGTTTAATTAAACACAGCTGGACTCCAATGAAGGAGTAGAACCATCTCAAGGAGGATCAGAAGAAATGGACAGCATGGGAGTTAAATATGAGTGTCACAGCAAAGGGTCTGAATACTTATGACCATGAGATATTTCAGTTTTTCTTTTTTAATACATTTGCAAAAATTTCTACATTTCTGTTTTTTTCTGTCAAGATTGGGTGCTGAGTGTACATTAATGAGAAATAAAAGGAACTTTTTTGATTTAGTTTTAATGGCTGCAATGAAACAAAGAGTGAAAATTTAAAGGGGTCTGAATACTTTCCGTACCCATTGTAGCTGCACAGGGTGGGCCCACATCATCTTGAAGCCTTTGGATTAAGGATGGATGTTACTCAGATTCACTGCAGGCAGGCCAGTGAATACTTTCGGCAATATAGTGTGTACACACACATATATAATGTATGTTCTAATGCAAACAGAGAAGACCTATGTTAACCAGCTGTAGAACACAGAACTGGTTCTTCCACAGTGCCTTAATACTTACGAACACATGAAGGAAAAAAAAAATAAAAGACTCAATGCTGTCAGCAAAGGCTAGTTATTACTGCTAGTACTAGACATACCACATCACACAGGGGCAGTTTTCTTATGGCATTTAGTGGTGATTAGAGATCGAAGAGGTGCTGTTAACAGCTCTGATTGTTAAGCAACAACCATCAGATGGCAGCAGGCTGAAGTTCTCGTGGTGACAGACTGTGCATACTGTTTGCATGCACAGAGGAGGATCCTACCCTATCACGTCTACAGCTGTGCTCAGCTCAGCGTCTAGTAGCAGAGACAAGGCAATGGGCTCCCACAGGTTGTCACTGGCTATGATCCTGACTCTCTGCAGACCATTCTTATCCAGAGTGTATCGCAGCAGCTGGTACAGACAGTCATAGAGGGAGATTGACAGCAGAGAAGACAGGGGTCACAGCTAAGACAATTCAAATTATAATATTTGCTGCTTCCACGTAAAACTCAAGATTTACAGAACGAGTTTCTCAGGTTTCTAAAGAGTGGCATTTGCTGAGATTTGATGCAATAGGAGCAACAAAAACAAGGTGGAACCTGCATATACTGAGAAAGACATCTGGCTCAGCGTATACTAAATGCTGCACCAGCTAGTCTGGAAAGCCTTTCGGGGGCAGAGGGCACCCGTACCCTGAGGTGCGGGATGGGCACTATGAAATGAAAGACAGCAGCGCTAAGACCACGGAGTTTTAACTCGTGGCCTACATTTTAGTAGTTACTGATAATTTGAGAATCCATGTACTATATGCATTAATTGCTGGGTTTTTCCTATTGAGGACATGACTTTCAGATACTGTGCATCTGCTTTAGGTAGCTTTTATGGCCACCACTTCTTTTATTCTCCATTCTTCTAGTTTCCCCAGTTTCTTTGAGGACACAGTACAGTTTTCAGCTAATAATGCATGAGGAATCACCTTACTGGTGGGGGGAAGCTACTTTATGCCTGTCAAACTGTGTATGTGTTTTACTGGGACAGAGTGCTAGTAACAAAGTGCCTAAAGACAATCTAAAATTGGTTCTTTGCCACTTTGTCCATTTTGTATAGACACAACACTGTTCATCCCTTGAGTTAGGGACCTTGTCGTGCTTAAATAATTCACAGGTCACCATTTGTTTTTGTTAAGCCACCTTAAAAGAAAAGTCTCTGAAAATGGCCATGTATAATAAAAACCGCCTATGGGGTCATTCCATATAAACTCAACCAATGGGTCCCAAGGTCTCAGATTTGAGTGAATATTATGAAAGTACCTCTACGTGTATAACGAACACATGCAAAATTATAGGCCTCAGCTCCAAAGAGTTTCTGAGATACGGCCCTCCAAACATTGGATGCTGTGCCTGTGGATGTGGCCGTTGGAGGCCATGCTGAATCTGTATGAATTTTGTTAAATGAGCACCTTTTGTTTCTACCAGTGGATTATGATGCAAGACCAATAACAGCTGATGCACTCACATGAGGCCTATTTCATTTCTGTATGATGCAATAGGCCTACCAGTGAATGATGATGCAATACCAACAACAGCTGATGCTATCACACAATTCCCAGCTAGAAGATGATTCAACATTTATAAGATGTGAGTGACGCAATTCTGTTTCTTTAGCAATGTCTGGAAATTATGTATGGATGAGGATCTTTGAATTATTCTGGAAAAAGGGAGATAACAGAGGGTGCTTTTGGCCAAAAAACACCTATATTTCAAATGATTATAAAACAAAGGAGATGAGAAACCAAGTAGAACTTTTGAGGAAATGTAGTTAAGATATGTAAAATTATGTTGACTAAGTGGCATTACCTTGAATCACATATAGAAGTCATTAGCAGGACTCTGGAGAACTTGACTGCATACTGAGGAGGTAATTCTCAGCCATTTGATTTCAGGTGTGTTGGATCGAGGGACACATCTAAAACCTGCAGGAATATGGCATTGAGTAGTCTCTAAGAGAATCCTGCTCATGGAGGCCTTGAAATCTGAATTTTTTTCACCGAAATTGTTTTTAAGGGGTTAATAACTTGAGAAAGAGAAAATACAACATTTATGATGCCAGATTCTGAAAGTCTGGGCCAAAATTACCCAGGACACCAATTTTCAGGCTAAGCATATTATTCATGTGGGAGATACTGCCTGTTGAAACATTAAAAAATTGAAAATCATGATTCACAGAGTCAAATATAGGACACGGCACCCAATGTTTGGAGGGCCATATCTCAGAAACTCTTTGGAGCTGAGGCCTATAATTTTGCATGTGTTCATTATACACAGAGAAGTACTTTCATAATAATTTGCACTCAAATCTGAATCGGTGACCGGGAAGGATTTTGGCTTTGTGGTTGAGTTCATATGGAATGACCTAAGAAAAATTTTGAAAGACTTTCAAAAAACCTGGACTGCTCAAGACCACTTTATAACGGATAATTTCCGGATCCTTGGAAGCAAATATAAGAGGTGGGCCTTTACATGCAGCTTTAATACCACCAAGAAAAAGATAGATCTGAAATTATTTTTACATGATGGCAGCAATACACCCACACAATACCACAGTGTAATGTATATCAACAGGGTTCTAGCCAGAAAAAATTTCAGCCCAGTGCATGTATGTGTGTGTTGGGAGGGTGAGGGCTAATTAGCATTAGCTTGCTATTGCTAAATGCTGTACCAGCTTGCTAATTCAATCACGGTGAATTATTATGTAATATTCTGTGATAATGGTTGGTCCTATGTGTCATTGAAGGCACCTCCATCTGATTGGACCATGTGACTTGATGTTTTACAGTGGTCGCCAGGACTGCCGCGAGATTGCACATGCACATTGTGAGCGAAACTGGTCGTGCCCAGGGGTAGATTACAAGTTGCAGTGAAATAATACTACAGTGCAGTGATCTAGCCAGACGGGGGGAACAAAACGGGAAAAAAAAAATTAAATAAAAAAGTTCAGTCTGTACTGGCGACGGGTGTTGTGCGCAGAGTGTGTTGCATACACGCTCGCTTGCTAATTTCCGTGCTAGAGCAGTTCCAATAGATAGTGGACCAGTGAAATGCTCAGCCCGGCGCAGCACCGGGCAATCAACCGCTGGCCAGAACCCTGATCAACAATATCAATGATTTTAGTGATAGTCACACTTACTATGCAAGAGCACATATGCAGTTTATCCATCTAACTTATGAACTGTCAAGTTGAAGAGAAAAACAGCCACAAACACTGAGCAGAGCACTTCCATTTACAGCAGAGGACTGTGCTGGATGAGTGCTTTAACAAAGACACACCCACACAGACACTGCACCTTATGCTCACCACATGATTAGTCACTCAATGAACTTACAGCACATGGTATGAGTTAGATTTCCACACTGCGTGTTTGTGCAGTGGGAGTACAGAGTATAGAGCAGACTGTGTACTCACCCAATCACCTCAACAGAATCATTAAGACTGAGGTCAGTGATCATAGAATTGGCGATGCTCCAATCGCCGTCTGCTGCGATGATGCCAACGCCAGTTAGACCGACTTTATCCAGCGTGTTCCGGAGCACCTTTGGCAACAAAGACATGCTCTCAGAGGAACTCAGCTAGAGCTTTAAACTCCATTTCAAACTTCAAGTCACACTGCAGCTCTCAACTCAATGTTAGTGGCTGTTTTCCTGCTTCAACTCACTGGATTCTATTCATTATGACAAAAAGACTTTGAAAGGTGAAGCAAGTTAAGTTTACCTTGATGTACTTGACGTCAAAGCTTCGCTCATTCCAGATCTAAATGGATGAAAGGAAATGTTAGTTCCGAAGCAAACACTGCCAGGCTCAGTTTCCTGCTAAGGCAAATCCTTCAATCCAGTATCACATGGTAAAGTGCTTTCCTATTACAGCTTCAATTCTGAACTACATGTCTGTAACCACAGCCACACAGGATTAAGATGAAGACAGCGCTCAGATATACAAAGATACATGATGCTGAACTACCACTTAATGGCCACCAAGAGGTCAACTGGCTCATTTTCATTGCCTGTATTTGGGGGCCAGCGTTTACTTAGTTACACAGACCACACCCACAGCTGCTACTAGAGGCCGCGCTTTGATCGGACTCAGTTTTTATTTGAGGAAATCCACAAGTGAGTTACTCTGTAACAGGACTTACATTATAGGTTTACTGTCACAGTGAGGCTGCAAATCCAACTAGTTTGAACCTGCTTAGTATTCTCAGCTTTGGCCATTACTACTGTGAGTTATTAAAGTACTGAAAAACAAACCAACAGCGACATAGACGGGTAACAGCTGTCAGATGTTCAGACAGGACGCCAATAACACAAATATCTTACTAAGGTTAAAAATTATAGACAAAAACAGTGTGTGTGTGTTTGTTCCAAACAACAATGCATGTTTTCCATCTGCCAAACTGGCCCAAAGCCATACAGCTGGATAGTTTTCTCCGGAGGCAGTCGACCCTTTGTAAGGCGCACAGAAGCAACAATCACCTGTCAGAGTGCACAGATCCATGTGCCTGTATTTTGTGTACCACTGAGGGTTTGTGCAGGGCTGCAGTCTATGCTAATCTCTCATCTGACAGGTGGCATACACACCCCAACATACTGAATGTCCAGGTCATGGTACTGCTTGGCACCAAGGATCCACTTCACCACATATGCTGCAGTGACATCTGGGTTGTCATAGGGCCAGTTCTTACCTTGGCCCACCCAGCCAGGGAACGCCCACGGCAGACCTGCATGAAAACAAGCACAGACGCACAAGAAGAGCTGAAAATTATTTTTAAATTATTTTTGTGTTACCTTTAATACACTTTCAATACCTGACCACATTCCAACCCCCCTACTAACTATCAATAAGTGGGCAGATGTGCAAAGATCAAAAGTATTGAATATATCAAAGCTGTAGCATGGCATGGCTTGTCACATGGATAAAGCCATGACATGTAAAGGTAATAATAATTATGTCTTAATGAGCTTTCTTACTGATTGATCCTACTGAACATGGAGTGAATTGGGTCGTAGAGTTCAGCTTTTGGATTGCGCTACATTTTAGCCCACATGTGAAACCATGCTGATCAGAACCAACAGCTCTTTTTCATATACTTACATCTTCCCAGCAGCCAGCGACCCACCACAGTGTTCATGCTCAATTATAGTTTGTCTGAACTCCTAGTATTTGTTTAAGAAAACAAAAGTTGTTGTTTAACACATAAAACACTAATGTTGTAACTTATTTATGCTCATTATAAAACACTGAGGTCAGCACTATCACCTCACAGCAAGAAAGTCCTGGGTACTCCCACTACCTCCCACCATCCCAAGACATGCACGTTTAATTAATTGGTGACTAAATTTGCCATAAATGAGTAGTCTGCAGCAGTTTGCAGCTTGGGTGGCTGCCAGTACACACAAAGCTCTGGCAGAAGTTCCAATTAAGCCAGTCATACTCAAGATGTGTTCTTAGCAAGAAAAGCAGAAGTTATTGATAGTAAAGTTGCATGATCTCAGTTTAGCAGTGGTCTGCTGTAAACAGCAGGCTATCAGGAGAGGACGCAATTTGTTCCGTATGCGGTGACCAGTTGCAGCACCATGTGGTACGGACCACAAACCCCTGCAGAGTGGTGGAGACTGCTGAGAAGACCACTGCCCTCTCTGCAGAGCATCTACAATCACAGGACAGCTGCCTCCACCCTCAAAGACTACGGCTGACAGACATACCTATGAGCGTGATGTTTGGGTTCCTCTTCTTGGCCTCTTTCATAAGCCACCACTCGTAGC
The DNA here is from genome assembly GCA_024447675.2 of Pterophyllum scalare. Lineage (NCBI taxonomy): Eukaryota > Metazoa > Chordata > Actinopteri > Cichliformes > Cichlidae > Pterophyllum > Pterophyllum scalare. The sequence continues at coordinate 17,524 of JAMQGT020012976.1, read as the reverse complement.
CTCTGTAGTAGTTCTCATCATTTTCATAGTGCATGTGGGATGGCTCTGTTCCATCTATTCAAGTCAGAGCATCAATGAAACCAAAGCAGGAAGAATGAGATTTAAATGACACAATGATCCAAGGTGTCCTTCATGACCCCAATATCAAACTATGTTGTGATTATAGCTAATACTGTAATCAATCCACGCTCGGCACATGTGAGAAGTGGCTCTCCTGCGTGCCTCCATAGGACGGAATTTGAGTCACTTTGTGGCTTACATAATTAATTGTGTGACTGCATTTCTGAGCAGGTACCAGAGTAATGCAAAAGTAACAGCAGTGTGACAAACGAACTGAGCTCATTTAAGTGTTCAGAAAATACATCAGCTTTTCTCCTGCCAAGAGTTCAGAGCGAAATGTGCCTTACCGGTAGTCTGCGCATCTCCTCCAATCTCCACCTTCAGAATGTGCAAAGAAGCGCCAAAGTTTGGCTGAACATAGAAGGCACAAACAAAGACAGGCAGCAGTGAGACGCTCGTACTCTGCACAGAGCCGTGTGGATGAGCTGCTCTCTATCATACCTTAAACAGGTAGTCTAATATCTGGCTGCGGTACGGCTCGGCATAATTCACCAGTAACCGAGACGTCGCCTACAGAAAAGCACAAGAATAAATACGACCTTAAAAATAACAGTTATTAGTAAAAACAGAAGTTAGTAAGAGAAACAGAGGCGCGCAGGTATCTGGTGTTCCGGTGGTGCAGAGTTCCATACAAGGAAGTCCAAGAAGAAGAAGACATAGACTCACCCCTCCGCCGCTCAAACCTCCGATTCCGTCAAACACCCTCCCCAGCCCCCCGGCATCGTCCAGGACATAAACATGACAGGAGGACAACGCCACAAACAGCGTCACAACCACCACAAACAGCGCCGACACACCGCCGTCCATACCGAACACTCTGGCTCACAAGACCCTGTGCGCGCTCACGCTTTTTCTATGTCACATGACAGCGCTGCTGACTGCTCACGTGACGTGGACGTATGTACGTAGACGGCCGTTGGCCCGTTATAGCGGCACGTCCACCATATTGGATGTGGCAGCGCTGCCTTTCAAAGTAACACAGTAAACTCACACATGCACTAATATATTCTGGGAAACTGATACGCACTGAAGTATGTAAATTTCTCTGATAGTCATTTTAAATGTAAACTAAAGAACAATCAATGAAATAACTGAAAAATCCCAGAAGTAGGAGAGCAAAGGAAAATAATTAGACTGCACTTTGGAAGACAACAAGTTTATTCATATCAGCAGCTCATTTATGCCGCTACACTCTGCAGTACAGGTCTGCTGTCTACATCTGAACCACCATATTTATGCATCTATGATAACTAATATTTTTACATTCTGCACTATTTCCAGTTCAGCAGGCAAATTTAAGTCAGCTTCAACCCACTTCTCAGGAAGGGAAACAAGAACAGAGTCTCGGGGTCAGTGCAGACATATCAGTGTTTACAGAGGATCTCTGAGGCTGCTTTTCTCAGACTCATGGTTGTAATGATAATGGTCAATTCCAATTTTAGTCACTAGGTATTGTTCTTGGTCACATGGTGAGGCTGGAACTGAATTAAGTAGAAGAAGAAGTGGTTGTAGGGTACATGGCAAACAGAATAAAGCAGTGTTGAATCAAGAAGTAAACGGCTTCCTTCCCTTCTTAACGGAACACAACATGGTGTCATAATATTTAAGAGGGTACTTTCTTAATGCCGGTAAATAAATAGAATGGACTGGTTTGTATATAGTACATTTCTACTGTGCTCGAGCACTCAAAGTGCTTTATAGACGTCAGCTGAATTATGCTGTGAATAATACGCTGTCATGTTGGTTGTAGAGGTGCAGTGTTTGCCTTTAGCAGCTGGTGATGTACAATAACAGCACATCATTAACTCTGAGGTAAGCACTGGTTATGTTTCTAGAATAGATGTAGATAGTGAATTTGAAGCTTTGCAGCACAAACAGGTTGGCTTTTGTGGACTTCATAGTGAAGGATTCTCAGCCTTTCACTGAGGTCAGTGGTCCTGGATTCAGAGCATCTGTGGCAAAACTGGATCTTACATATACTATTCCATGCTGGAATCCTGTTTGTTTTATTTTATTTTATTTTGTTTTATTTTGTTTTGTTTTGTTTTGTTTTGTTTTGTTTAATTTATTGATGCAACTTTTGGTCCTGATGACCTCAGGTCAAGGTTGTGGAAAACTGTACTGTAACCTACTTTGAAACAGGTGCCACAGTAAAAGAGCAACTTCAGCAGGTGCAAATGGGCACAAAGTGTGGCATGAAGGAAGGCCAGTTTGGTTTGTGTTGAATGATGTTCATTTTAAACAGAGAGCAGGGGCAAATATGAATACACTTATATCTATGTTCCAACTGTTATTACCATTGGATTTGAATGATAGTTTATTTAATCCCTAATTAGTATGGAATTGTTGTTTCCTGGAGAGGGAGGGGCCACTGACTATACAGTCACTGGAGTGTGAATGTGTGTAAACGTTACATAGAAAGTGATGGTAGGAATGTATATGTATATGTTGTATATGTTTAAAGCACTTTGCGTGCTCGAGCAGACAGGTGTCATATAAGAACCAGCCCATTTATCATGTGACCTGCCACAGCCACTGAACCCTTTGGTGCTCCTTGGAGACACTACTTCCCTGCTACCTGTCAACCTAATGAGGCCATAGCCAGGTAATATGTGCATGTGTGCTTGGTTGTGTTTGGTTATTACTTCTGTGCTGCTATGTCAGTGTTATGTGGAGAACTTGTGTTTGCCACTTGTTACCTTCATGTTGTATTGTTGGAATGTAATACAACAACAAGGTTTTCTATGGAGTGTCTCTGTAAGAATTCATGTTTCCTTGTTACGCAGGTGTCAATCTGGACAACGCAACCATGACGTTCAATTGCAGAGATTCCAGGGCTCAGAGAGGGAGTGTTCTGTTATGAAGTTGCGTTCAGAAACTAATTTCATTCATGTAGGACAAAAAGGGGAAAGCCCTCATGTGTTCTTTTCTGGTATTGCAACTTGGCAATCCTTTATTTTATTTGAACTGAAACTTTATTGAATAGTAGTAGCAGTCAAGCAAAACAGTAATGGCGGCAGCTCCCAGTTCATGATGTCCGGTTGGAGGACATTACTGCATATATCTTTGTTCAAGGTTGCATTGCCGGTGCGTACCAAAGGAATAATGTTGTAACATTGTTTTTGTGTTAGCTAAAGTTCACTTATGCATTATTTGACTGTAAATAATTCTGTCCAAGATGGTGCCGGTAGTATAAATTCATACATATATAAGTATTTAGGATGTCATTCAGCAGAAATTCATTATAAAGTGCATTTTATGCTGCATATATTCATATTTTTATTGTATTGTTTAACTCGTTTTCAGTTTCACCCTTTTAAATGTCATTAAACCTGCTGACAGCGGTCTTTGGTCTCCAGAGTTGTGATATGAGAAAGGTGTTAAACAGCCTTTGCATCATAACGGCACAGGGATAGAAAATGCCTCTGGCATCCTGGCTGCACAACGCTGCATTTTTTTGTCACCCATACGGAGTTCGATTCAGACAAAGCTGTGGGCAGGCCTATGCTGCATGCCTCCCAACTTCACTGATCCCATAGGTCTGTCAGGTGGAACTGCACCAGGTGAGTGGACAGCACTTTTATCAGGTGACATCAGCCTGTGTGTTTCAAGGAACCTTTCCACAGCAGGCGCTTCCCATGCTGCGGCTGCGATGAGGAACACCTTTAAGATTTAAGGGCTTGTACCATGGCAGGACGATGTAGTCCACTGAAACTGTCTGAATAAGTATGGACTGGAAGACCAGTTAGACATCCCAGTTACCTGCCTTGATAGTGTTACTTTTTCAGCACTTCCACTTTGCTGAGCGGTGAAAGTGACTAGTGCCTTCTACAAATGTTTCAGGTGCTCTTTGGCCTTACCATGTAAACGTTAATGAAAGCTTACACTGTTGGAGATATTTAAGTCTTCATTTTCCCATCTTTTACGCCTGTTTAGAAGTGTAATGAATCAGTTGATTAGAAGTAGCGAGAGTTTTAACAATAAAATAATTAAGTATGTGTGTAGAAAAAAAGACAGTGTAGTTCAGTGGTGCCCACTCTTTTGCAGCTTGCGAGTTACTAGCAAAGCTAGCGTGGTTAAATGCGCGTTCGTAGGGTGGTAATGAAATGAATATGGATCGCACGGTACATCTTTTAATGCCGTGCGATCTTCATTTTTTACCTACCTTCACTGGGGGTTCCGTGCGATCTACCTGCACTCCTCTTGCAATCGACCAGTAGATCGCGATCGACGTGCTGGGCACCCTTGGTAGTTTGATCAAACATATCCATGACTGTATGAACAAAAGAGACAGGTGGTTGAAGCAACCACAGAATTACTTTAGTGTTAACAAAACAAAATGTGCTTGTTTGTAAGCGGTGCAACACAATATGGTAACACAATGTACAAATAAATACAATCCAACCAGTGGTTATGGAGGTTTGTCCATCTTCTGCAGCACGCTGCCTCTTATTTTGCCATGTAGCTGAAATGTCCCTTCATAAATTGTGTGCCATCCTTGAGCTCCTGCATTTTTGTATAATACAGATGCCTGTACGGGTAGAACTGCTCGCAGATTTGTCCACGTTAAAAACAGCTGTGGTGAAAACAGCACAATGCACTGCCAGGTTACAAAAACATAAAAAATCAGCCAAAACTACACCAAAAAGGCAGCTTACACCAGTGGATGGGGTTTAAATTTTGTCTCACGGTGCAGTTTGATGGGGTGACGAGTGGCATAAATGCACCATAATGTGTCAGGTAATGATGGCGAGCAGACAACAGGGGGGTTTAGCCCAGTGTAGAGCTGTCTGTTTATTAGTTTGATGTAGTTTAGGATTGTCCTCTTTAAGTTGAAGATACAAGTTTTTTTTCCACTACAGTTTTTCTAGTCTGATTTTTGGACCCACCAATCAACACTGTAAATATGGCACACTAATCTAAAAAAACAACAACAAAAACACTGGACCTTCTGAACTTTGAACAAAGATGTGCTCTGTAGATGAGTCGTGTCAGGACTTCTTCAAAGCATGCAGATAAAAGTGCAATAACACACTGCTAAAAAAAAAAGATTGAAGGAACACTTTGAAAACACATCAGATCTCAAAAATCATGCTGGAAATCTGCACTGGTATGGACTGGGGAATGTGTAAGGAACAAAAGGATGCAGCATTGTTTGATGGAAATGAAAATGATCAGAGGCTGAATTCAAAGACACTGAAAATCAAAGAGAAAAAAGATGTGGCAGGCCGGTCTATTTTGCTCAAATTTCATTGCAGCAACTCAAAATAGCAGTCAGTGGTTTGCATGGCCCCCATGTGCTTGTATGCATGACTGACATGAGGGGAAACCTGGTGGCATCAGATGAACCAAAACATAATGTCCCAGAGGTGTTCTATTGGATTTACCTCAGGTGTTTGTGATGGCCAGTCAGTGGTAACAGCGCCTTCATCCTCCAGAAACTGCCTGCATACTCTCACCGCATGAGGCCGGGCATTGCTGTGCACCAGGAAAACCCAGGACCCACTGCAGCAATGTAGGGTCTGACATCGGGTCCAAGGGTTTCATCCTGATACCTGATGGCAGACAGGGTGCTGTTGCCTAGCCTGTAGAGGTCTGTGCGTCTCTCATGCCTTCATGATGAATGATGTTACAGGCAGCGTAATGTTCTCCACGGCTTCTCCAGACCTTTTCAGGTCTGTCACATGTGCTCAGGGTGAACCTGCCTTCATGTGTGGAAAGCACAGGTTACCAGTGGTGGACTTGCCAGTTCTGTTAAAAATGGGAAAAAAACATTTTAAAACCATTCCTCTACTGGCATTGTTTTGCTCGTTGCTGCTATAGTGCACATGTTAATTTCATTAACATCCAAGCAGTTGAAACTGATTAACAACCCCCTCTGCTACTTAACTGACCAGATCAATATCCCCAGAAGTTTAAGTGATGCTAAACTCTGATTAAAAGATGTTACATTAATTTTCGAACAGTATAATAAAACTAGTTAAAAATAAAAGTATAATTACCATGAATAACATGAAAACGTAGAGCCATCTGATGAACAAAAGACATGAGACTATCAAAATAAAATAGGAAGTAACTTAACAGAGAAGCACTTAACACAGATACAAAGACTTTACAAGTTTATGTGACAATTTATTGTTGTGATGTAACCTGCCAAGTGACTGCAGATACATCTTAAAGCTAATATGTAAGTGCATCAAATGACAACATTTAAGTTACAAGGTCTTGAATAATCAGGCCCCATCTCCTACTTGTGGTTCCTAGGATACTTAAAAGTAGAATGGGAGGCAGAGCCTTCAGCTTTCAGGCCCCTCTTCTGTGGAACCAGCTCCCAGCTTGGATTCAGGAGACAGACACCCTCTCTATTTTTAAGATTAGGCTTAAAACTTTCCTTTTTGATCAAGCTTATAGTTAGGGCTGGATCAGGTGACCCTGAACCACCCCTTAGTTATGCTGCTATAGGCCTAGGCTGCTGAGGGGGGTCCCATAATGCACTGTTTCTTCTCATTCACCTTTATTTACTTGTTTATACTTCACTCTGTATTTAATCATTATTATTAATCTCTGGCTCTCTTCCACAGCATGTCTTTTGTCCTGTCTCTCTCCCCTCAGCCCCAACCGGTCGCAGCAGATGACTGCCCCTCTCTGAGCCTGGTTCTGCTGGAGGTTTCTTCCTGTTAAAAGGGAGTTTTTCCTTCCCACTTTCGCCAAGTGCTTGCTCATAGGGGGTCGTTATGACTGTTGGGTTTTCTCTGTGTTATTGTAGGGTCTTTACCCACAATACAAAGCGCCTTGAGGTGACTGTTGTTCTGCATATTCACAGATATTATTGATGCTTCATTATTGACCCAGTTGTTAACAACAATCAGTTTAATGTTAAACTATGCTATATATACATATACTATATATACTTTGTAAAACTCTTTTGTATTATTGTAGGGTCATTACCTTACAATACCAAGCACCTTGAGGTGACTGTTTGTTGTGATTTGGTGCTATATAGATACAACTGAATTGCACTGAATCGAATTAAACTATATATATTTTTATAATCTGGTCGTGTTCACACATTCCTGTAAGTGAGCGTCAGTCAGTGGATCTCACAGCTACATTTTTCCACCTGCTTCTGCACAGCCAGGATTTCCTACTGCAGCACACATTTCCTTTCCTTCACTGACTCTCCTCTTAAAGTCATTTCTCTTCTGACTTCAGCCTTCAGGGTGTTCTTCCTCTGTTGCTCTTGAGCCTTTAGTTCCTTTGCAAGTCTCTGTTTCTCTTTCTTTAGGGTCTTCTTTCCCATTTTGAACATCTTTGCCATATAGTGTCCCCCACCGTTCTCCACAGTTATTCTGCTGATTTTCTCTAGGAGCTGTCTGGTTTGCTCTGGGTCTTCCACTTCATTATTGAAGACGTGATATCGGCCACAGACATCCTCGATGAGCTCTTTGAGTGTTCCATTCTTTGAGATGAAAGTTTCAATAGTTTGCTTCTTTAGTTTGTCTCCATGTGTGAACAGAACCAGCGAGTATTTAGCTGCCTCTTTACCAAAAGTACTTTGAATCATCCTGACAGTGTCTTTCTCCTCTGGGGTGAACCTACCCAGCTTTAGGACCACCAGAAAGACATGAGGACCAGGAGCAGAGAGAACAATAGATGTTTTAATCCTTTTCAACACTTCTTCTTCACTAGCATTAGTGTAAAACAGTCCCGGAGCGTCAACGACGGTCACCTTTCTACCTTCCAGCTCTCCCTCAGCTCTCTTGCACTGAGATGTCCAGGAAGATGGGGACAGTTCAGATTCCCAAGATGGTGTTTCCTGTCGCACTCTTCCCCCTCCCGTCTTTCCCACCAAGATAATTCGGAGTTCATCACTCTTGTTCTGCTTCCAAGATCCTGCAGAAATAAAACATAGCAATATATTTTTTGTTCTTTTCCCACTGGCATGATATGAAATAATAACTTTACTGCAGGTTGTGTGCAGTTTACAGGTTAATTGTTCACCAGCACAGTGTAAGATGGCAGCTATCTTTCCCAGAATGCCAAGCATCAATCATTAAAGCAGAAATATATAAGACTGAAAGACCTTCAAAATAATGTACTAAAACATGATTATATTGATGAATGCCAAACCTCTTTAACAAATCACTCTTTATTTTAACCTTAATCCGGAGTTAGGCTACAAACCCATTTTAATGAATTTGTTGCCTCTTTGCAAAAACCAAACAAACACAACAACCACAGTGGGACTTCATCAGAAAAGCAGCATCTTCTGGGCTATTTAGCACAGGGTTACAACAAAGCCTAACCTATCCCTACACAGTTACCTGGAGGTGCAGTGCAGTGAGGCTGAGACTCAGATTATTTTTTAAGCTACAATTTATGGACGTCTCTGATAGGACAGCTATACGGAGACAGTCACTGAATGTCTGCTTGTTGTTGTGGCTGTGCAGACTGAGGGATGCAGCATTTTAGAGAACTGCCCATTCAAACAACATGAACGACTGAAGCCAAAGACAATGTATGAAATAAATAAAATTAAATAAAAATATGAAGTAAAATATGGTGTGTTTTTTTCACAACCCCTCAAAGGTCTGTTTCAGGGTTAATCCTTGATTTGTTACAGAGAGAGTGTGTTGATGGGTGCTCCTCCCTACAAAGAAAATGTGTTTGGACAACGGTGCCGGATTCAGATCATGATTCTGATCGTTAAAGCTACCAGACGGGACAGCTTTGGAAAGAACTGTGTCGAGTTCCTTTGTGGTGCTGCTGGCTGTGCCACGTCTGACAAAAACAGGCACACAACACACTTTTTATATTCAGCCTCAGAAATGAATATGAAGGATTCCTACTTACAGAACAGAATTTATTTAGATAATACATTTAAATTCCATCAGTAATTGTAATTATTCACAAATTACAGTTAAGTTAGTAATAATTAGCTCTATGCAGTTGAGTAACTATCACACAGGTTCAAATAATTTCTCTGAGTAATAGAAAATGATTATGAAAGTCGTTTTCAGTATTGTTTTCTTAAGATGCAGGTAACCAAGACTGCCAAATTTTTCCTGGGAACAATAAAATCCCTAAAATTATATAAGCTTCACTGTACGTGGCAGCGATCTGAGACTCTCACTGCTATAGCACCAACTGTAGCTCCAACAGCTGCTCCAGCAGCAACTCCCACCAACACACCGATTGGACCTCCTGCAATTCCAAGCACACCGCCAACCGCAGCACTGCTATAGCTATTGTTGGTGCAGCAGTGAAGTTGTTTGATCTTTCAGCTCTTGCTCTGGCTTCATACTGATATCTTATATGCACCTGGCTCTCCACTTTGCTGGCCCTTCCTCCATATTTGGCTCTCAGTTCACTGAGCTCTCTCTGCTTCTGTGCTTCCATCTCCTTCAGGAGTCGCTCTTTCTCCTTCTCTATGGCTGCCTCCTCCTTCATGAACATTGCATTGGTGTAGTAACCTCCACCATTAACCATAGTCATCATGTCAATTTTGTCCAAGAGCTGAGATGTTTGTTTGGGGTCTTTGATTTCATTGTTGAAGACATGGTATCTGTTGCCACACTTTTGAATGATGGCTTTGAGATCGAAACTTTCTGAAATAAAGTTCTCAATGGTTTGCTTCTTCAGCTGGTCTCCATGAGTAAACAACACCATTGTGTATTTTGCTGCATCTTCACCAAAAGTGGTATGGATCATCTGGACAGTATCCTTCTCTTCCTGGGTGAACCTGCCCAGCTGAAGAACCACAAGGAAGGCATGAGGACCAGGGGCAGACAGAGAGATGCACATCTTGATCCTATTCAATACTTCCTCTTGAGTGAAGTTTGTGTCAAATAGCCCTGGAGTGTCAATGACAGCAACCTTTCGACCGTCGACATCGCCCTTTGCTTTATGGCATTGAGACGTCAGGGAGGATGGTGGCAGTTCTGACTCAAAGGCTTCTCTCCCCAGGATGGTGTTTCCTGCAGCACTCTTCCCCACTCCAGTCTTCCCTACTAGAACAATCCTCCTTTCGTCTGAATCCATGGCACCTTTGTACCCTGTTGGACAAAAACACACTGTTCATCATACAGTGCTGTGTTGTTCAGGGTGCTGTGCCCACGCCAAAGAGAAAAACACAGTCCTTTATGAGGAAAAAGTGTCACTGATCAGCTGATTAAATTGTTCCATGCCAACATGTTACTTCTAAAAAAGCATTTTGTATGTTATCCATCATGTTTGGAACATCCAACAAGTCAAACAACTCAGAGATTCTCTGCTTCAATTAATATTGACTATTAATACCTAACTCTTCTCCTTGATAATAACAACAAACAAACCAAAAACCTCCTTTTTTTTAGGGATGCAAGAAATAAATTGGATCCAGGCCTCCTTGAAAAAAGGGGATTAATGAGGTTAACTGTTGTTAGAAATTAACAGGAAATGATATATAACTAGTTAAAGGTGATACACCACGATTTGAATTAAGTATTTCTAAATAAAATTTAAAGCACTGCTATAACTTTGGACATAGATGAAGACTGAAAACTAAATACCAGTGACATTTGGAGCGTTTGTGAAGTTGGGATAGTTAGCACCAAGCTATGGTTAGACTAAAAGAAACACATTAACACAGTTCTTTGTATACAAACTCGTGAATGATCAGGCTCCATTATATCTTAAAGACCTCATGGTAACATATTATCCCAATAAAGTCCATTTACTGCGTGTCCTGATTTCCTGTCTCTCTCTTCACTGCTGACTGTCAAATGAAGCTGTAAAAGGCCAAAAAGCTAATAAAAAAAAAAGAAGCAAGATTTCTCACAGTGGTTACCCCAAGGTATAGCCACGCAGCATACATGGTCATCTGCTCATCCACTGAGCCACCCTGACACTCTTGGAGTCATTTTTGACCAGGATATGTCCTTCAATGCACATATTAAACAAATATGTAGGACCGCTTTTTTACATTTGCGCAATATTTATAAAATTAGAAACATCCTTTCTCAGATTGACGCTGAAAAGTTAATCCATGCATTTATTACTTCTAGGCTGGACTACTGTAATTCATTATTATCAGGCTGTCCTAAAAGCTCCCTGAAAAGCCTTCAGCTGATCCAAAATGCTGCAGCTAGAGTACTGACAGGGACTAGAAAGAGAGAGCAGATTTCTTCCATATTGGCTTCTCTTCATTGGCTCCCTGTTAAATCTAGAGTAGAATTTAAAATCCTTCTCCTAACATACAAGGTCTTGAATAATCAGGCCCCATCTTATCTCAAAGACCTCATAGTACCGTATCACCCCAATAGAGCACTTCGTTCTCAGACTGCTGGCTTACTTGTGGTTCCTAGGATACTTCAGAGTAGAATGGGAGGCAGAGCCTTCAGCTTCCATTTATAAGCAGAGGTGCTGGTCATTATGACAGCTGTTCTGTTTGAACCTGGAGCTGTGTCATATGTTTCTGTGGAGTTCCCTGGCATTGTGTGGTTAGTAGTGATGGGCAAAACGAGGCTTTGTGGAACACTGAAGCGTTCGAAGCATTTGTGCCGGAATTGTATCGAAGCTTTGAAACAATCTGAAACTCATCTGCACACATGACACAGACGCCCTGCACAAGCCCAAACAAAGCTCCTGATCATACCTGAGTATCAATCATTCTGATCAGCACATGTTTTGGAGAAAAAAGGAGACTGTTAAAGACGGCGAGCTGCAGTGAACAGAGCGCTTCAACAAACACTGTTTTCTCTCTGTTAACATTCGTGAGGCTGTTTCAGCTGCTTAGTGATTCAGTGAAACACACAATAAACCAACTTATAAAATACTGAGAAAGATGCTGTTTATGGTGGTAACCACACAGCTGTCTCTGGGCTCAGTCAGCTTTGTTTGTTTCCAGCTCTGGAACAAATGAATAAATAAGTTTGGATGTTTTTGGATGACTTTTAGGCTTTCTTGGAGTTCGTGTCATCAGGTTTTTACACTGTTAAACAAAGCTAGAAGCTGGTGTAGCCTTTGGCTTTATTTTCTATTCATTTTAAAATAAATGCTAAAGAAAAACACAAAATCCTTTCCTTTAAAATAAAGGTTAAAATAAAGTTTTCATGGGCTCATTCTGGCCAGTCTCATCAGTCATTTTCACATCTTCACACTGACCCACACAAACAGTGTGAGATATTTATACCAGAAACCGCAGTGGGGATCAAAAAGGGAAAAAAAGACAACTCATTTGTTATGAGAATTGCTAAGAAATAGTTTGCCTGGATGAGGTTTTTCTTCATTTAAAAACAAATGTATGCATTCACAGCAGGAACCTCCTGCTGTGCAGTGTGCGGGTCGCAGGTCGCAGCATCAGCGTTATGGACGGTTTCGGAGGTCCAGGCCCGTCCAGTCAAGTGTGTGTTTTAATTTTGTTGTTTCTTTTGAAAGTGTAGGCGCTGTGGGGAAGTTTGAATCTTTTTCTTGCTGCCTTTCGCATGTGTCGCAGTGGACTTTAGTGGTGGTGGGAATAACACACGTTTAGCGTGCCTTTTGGAAACTTTTTGCAGTGTAGTATGCCATATGCTTGACATGATAACCATTGGGTCTGCAGCGAATACTACTTTAATTGTTGGGCTGCTCCTTTAGGTGCAGCTTTTTTTAAAGCATTTAACTTAAGTTTTCAGTTGTGAGAACTGTATTTGTATATTAAACCTAATTTATTGTGAACTCAGTGCATGCCTACGGCTTATTCTTTTATTGAAGTGGTGTGTGTCAGGTATGGTGTTGGCTGGGTGGTGGTGAATTGGTGGTAAGGCGGGCCTTTGTGCGCAGGTGCGCTAACCCTACTCCACTGACTTGGTGCCCTGCTCGTGCTGTGGTCCACATTGATTATTGTGCTTTTTATTAATAATAATTAATGATTAAATACAGAGTGAAGTATAAACAAAGTAAATAAAGTGAATGAGAAGAAACAGTGGCATTATAGAACCCCCCCAGCAGCCTAGGCCTATACCAGCATAACTAAGGGGTGGTTCAGGGTCACCTGATCCAGCCTCCTATTCTGAAGTATCCTAGGAACCACAAGTAAGCCTGCTGGGGTGCTCCATTGGGGTCACCCTAAACCCTCCCTTAGTTATGCTCCCACACCTAGGCTGCAGTGGGGGTTCCCATGAGGATTTGCTTTAATTTAATTAGCTGTCTTAGCTAATTATAGGCCAATCTCCAACCTTCCTTTTCTATCCAAAATCCTTGAAAGAGTAGTTGTAAAACAGCTAACTGATCATCTGCAGAGGAACGGTTTATTTGAAGAGTTTCAGTCAGGTTTCAGAATTCATCACAGTACAGAAACAGCATTAGTGAAGGTTACAAATGATTCTTCTTACAGCCTCTGACAGTGGACTCATCTCTGTGCTTGTCCTGTTGGACCTCAGTGCAGCTTTGATACTGTTGACCATAACATTTTATTACAGAGATTAGAGCATGCCATAGGTATTAAAGGTACTGCACTGCAGTGGTTTGAATCATATTTATCAAATAGACTCCAATTTGTTCATGTAAATGGGGAGTCGTCTTCACACACTAAGGGTTCTGTGCTAGGTCCAATTTTATTTACATTGTACATGCTTCCCTTAGGCAGTATTATTAGAAAGCATTGCATCAATTTCCATTGTTATGCAGATGATACTCAGCTTTATCTATCCATGAAGCCAGATGACACACATCAGTTAGTTAAACTGCAGGAATGTCTTAAAGACATAAAGGCCTGGATGACCTCTAATTTCCTGCTACTAAATTCAGATCAAACTGAAGTTCTTGTACTCGGCCCCACAAATCTTAGAAACATGGTGTAAAACCAGATACTTACTCTGGATGGCATTACTTTGGCCTCCAGTAACACTGTGAGAAATCTTGGAGTCATTTTTGACCAGGATATGTCCTTCAATGCACATATTAAACAGATATGTAGGACCGCTTTTTTACATCTGCGCAATATTTATAAAATTAGAAACATCCTTTCTCAGACTGATGCTGAAGAGCTAATCCATGTATTTATTACTTCTAGGCTGGACTACTGTAATTCATTATTATCAGGCTGTCCTAAAAACTCCCTGAAAAGCCTGCACCGTATCACCCCAATAGAGCACTTCGTTCTCAGACTGCTGGCTTACTTGTGGTTCCTAGGATACTTAAAAGTAGAATGGGAGGCAGAGCCTTCAGCTTTCAGGCCCCTCATCTGTGGAACCAGCTCCCAGCTTGGATTCAGGAGACAGACACCCTCTCTATTTTCAAAATTAGGCTTAAAACTTTCCTTTATGATCAAGCTTATAGTTAGGGCTGGATCAGACAACCCTGAACCACCCCTTAGTTATGCTGCTATAGGCCTAGGCTGCTGAGGGGGGTCCCATAATGCACTGTTTCTTCTCATTCACCTTTATTTACTTGTTTATACTTCACTCTGTATTTAATCATTATTATTAATCTCTGGCTCTCTTCCACAGCATGTCTTTTGTCCTGTCTCTCTCCACTCAGCCCCAACCGGTCACAGCAGATGACTGCCCCTCCCTGAGCCTGGTTCTGCTGGAGGTTTCTTCCTGTTAAAAGGGAGTTTTTCCTTCCCACCGTCGCCAAGTGCTTGCTCATAGGGGGTCGTTTCGACTGTTGGGTTTTCTCTGTGTCATTGTAGGGTCTTTACCCACAATACAAAGCGCCTTGAGGCGACTGTTTGTTGTGATTTGGCGCTATATAAATAAAATTGAATAAAGTGCCTTGAGGGAACTATTGTTACAAATTTTAATTTTATTTTCATTGTATAAATAAAATTGAATTCATCTAAAGTGGACTCACCCATCCGCTCATGTCCTGAAGTGCCACAGCCAACAGACATATCTGCCCTTCCTACTCCTAATGCTCAACCACTCTTTTAAAAAAAAAATCAGATAAAAGAAAAACCTCAAGAACAAATGTATTATTTTCCAAGTGTAAAAACATTTTACATAATATAATAATTGCCGAGTCACAGCACTCTCAGTTTCTGGGTGTGATACTTGTGGCTTGCTGGAATACCTTGAGGCCCTTGAATGTTATAAATAGACCTCTGTGGTATTACAGATATGCTGCTGTTGTGTTCGTGTCTGTCTTGTTTTTGTGCACTGGGGACAACTTTCTAGTTGTGATCTCCAAAAACTGAAAAGTGCTTATTTTTTGCTACTGCCACTTTGTGCTGTGTTTTTGTTTTGCTGCTTTTATTACTCATATTTCAACAGTTTTTGTTGCACTGTAATCACTGGAAGTGCAGACCAATGGTGGGTGAGTAATTGGGAAAATATAATCAGTAATCAATTTTTTAGTTTTACAAGTGACTTAAGAGCAAAGGTGAAATCCTATGGTGATTCACTTTTTCAACATATGTGGGATGCTAGCATTTAATTGTCTGAGACAGTGCCTATAATTACAGATACAGTGTAATTATCTTTTTAGGCATGTTGGTAAAAGGTAATTAAGCATTGTTGCCCTTTCTGTCCTGGGCTCTGGGCTTCCAGATTTGGTGCAGATCATCAGACCCTCCATGTGGAGTGACAGGTGTGATGTGTGTCATCATGGGTTCTTTTGAGCAAATGGTTAACATTTAGAGATGATTAAGAAAACTGTATCACAGATTTCAAACTACTGACATTTTTTAAGATTACTTTGAATCCAAGAACTCCAAAATTAAAGGTTGACATAAAACTGAATATGTCTATAATAGAATGATATGCACAATTTTGACCAGCATGGGGAAGCTCAGTGAGAAAGAGACAGTTTTGCTGTCTAAATAGAACATTAGAGCCAAAATAAAAATGAATATGCTAGCAAAGCTCAGGCATGTTGGGTGTGTTGGACATACAGATAGAGTTGTCCGGCACAGTAACAATGGGCATGTGAACTCACGGACATTATATGGTTTTGATTTGCCTTGATGCCTCAGGGACTGGACAGTTGCATCATGTCAATGATGTCTGTTGGAAAGTTGATGTACTGGGAAAGCATCCTGAATACATGAGCATATCTACCAAGAAACCACTCAGAACACAAAGTGATTAAAGAGACTAAACACAAAAGTCCAGTATCGAATCATACTAGAATGTTGAAATGGCAGAAAACCCTCATACATGTTGCAGCTAAAGGGCTTTTGCATGGAAGAGTGGCCTAAAAAAATCAGCACAACAATCTCAGATACTGGTGGACTTCAAGAAGTTCTGATCGATACAAGGGGCAAAATTAGCTCATGAAGAAGATTACATCGACTGACATTCCTGTTGGAAAAATTCTTTTAAAAAAAAACTGTTATCAGCCTTTACAGGTGACAAAAATGTTCAGATGCAGAAATATTACTGGGGTAAGAAGCTACCTCTGCTAATTAAGTATTTCTAAATAAAATTTACAGCACCCTACCCTGCTATTTTCAAATGATCCGCCACACCATGTAGGGAAAAACCATGTTACCAAGTCAGCACTGCTGACAGATGTAGAGTACATGCTGTTACAGAAAGTATTTTCTTGATCTGCTTCAGCAAAGCTCTTCTTGATGCTTGACTGTAGGCTACAGATAATCCTGACAATTAAAACCATATCGAAGGTATTCAGAAGAGTGAATGGGTCGTGAAGGAGGAAGCTTTCAGGAGGCCACTGACAAGGATGGTGACCATCAAAGAAGCAGGGCAGGCAGGCGAGATGCTGTAGTAACGCGAGACTTCAACGCGAATCCCGGCAGTATCGAGCAAGGCAGCGAATCAGTGATTGTAAGAAGATTTAGTGATTAATTTTCTTAGCCAGCTTAGTTATAGACACGTTTAAAGGCCATAAAATTTATATCAGGTAGACAGTAACTAACTGAAGCGCACTGGAGGAAGGTGAGGAGGACCTGGACAGTCTACAGATTTATATTGACGAGTGTTTCGAGCGAGTTGTCATGGGTAAACCAGACAAGACGCCGACGCCCTCCAGCAACAAAGGAGCTCCATACACCAAGCGGAGTCGCCCTGAAGAATCCCCAGAGGCTGCTTCTTCACATCCCAGCGAAATGGTGGATATTTTGGAGTCCATAGATGTCATGGTGGGAAGCAGACTCAACAGGCAGAGGGTAGGTTAACAATCCCAGGTTTTATTAACAAGCGACCAGTTCATAGAGATGTACACGGAGACTGAGATGCAAGATGTTGCTCCACCGTTCAATACCGCAGACCCCAGAGTCCCAGCCTAGGGGATAAACAACAATCCGGCGACGAGTGCAGGCCCCCTTGCCACTTAAATAGTCCAAGTGATTATAGTATCGCCAACAGCTGTGGAACCAGGCGGGATCACAGGCAACTGAGGAGAAGGCCCGCCTCTACAACACAAAGAGAGATTAGTGGAAAGACAGAATCCAAAAGAGGGCAAAGGAGCAGGATCCGTGACA